>BPVZ01000007.1:3372575-3384722 GCA_020521535.1 Rubroshorea leprosula
AACAGTGTCAGCAGTCGCCAGGTTGATACCAAGGCCACCAGCCCGAGTAGAAAGAAGGAAGCAGAAATCATCACTACCAGGCGCATTGAAATGATCCATAGCCTGCTGCCTCAACTCTGCCTTTGTACTACCATCAAGCCTCTGGAATTGGAACCCTCTGAGCGACATATACTCTGCTAGTATATCCAACATTCTTACCATCTGCTTTTGCCATTGTAGTAATCAGTAAACATTGTAGAGTTGTTGGTATCAATGGCAGTAACCTCATATAAGATTATAGACATATCCGTCAGTATATCAGCAGCTCTGCATGCAGGGTTATCTCATTTTACTAAAATCTATCAGACATAAATTTTAATTAAATGGAAAAGAAATGGCAAGTTATGGTCAGAGTCTAGCCTACTAAACTTCATACCAGAACATATAACATTCCTACGACACACAGATAATGTGAATGTACAATGGCGACAGATCTTTAATGAAGTGACCATAAACGTTCCTCAGAAAATATGAGATAAACAAAAAGTGAGAAGCTTGCCAACTTATTTAAAATATGAAAATCCTTTAACACTTTAGTAAATGTACATGCAGATGCAGGCAAGCACAAACATCCCTAGGGAATCAGCCCAACACACCCCTTTGATGACTCGATTATACATGTTTCATCACTAAGTTTACAGCATCGTACTGTTCACACAACCTACATAGCTACCACTATATCTATCAACAATATCAACCAAATTTTTTACAGAATATGCAACAGGAACAGCCGTTCCCAAAATCAGTGTTTCTGGAGAACCCTCAACACTAACACCAATTTACACCTATATTGTAAGTTGACATGCCATGAATTGAAGTGGGTTGAGCAGTAATATAGGAATCTAAATCCAAAAAGTTTATCATTTCAGTACCTAATGAACACAGAAATAGCAGAACAACAACCAAAATAGTTTAATTAATCCTTATGAATGTCTCTAAGCCTTAGGACAAGTCACTCAGCCATAGCATTAGTCAGTCTCTATGGTAGAAAATAGCACATTTTGGCAGCCATTATTCATGCAAGTTAACCAGCTAGCCTGCTAGATGAAAAAAGGCAATTTAACAATAAACAAAGGTATCATTTCTGGCTTTTCTTTATCAGCATCATCATTGATGGTTAGAAATATACTGTTATCAACCCTGCAAGCTTCCACTGAGGAAGTTGCTGAAGAGGACTGAAAAGTTTTAAAACTAACCTGAGAAAAGATCAAAACACGATGCTTAGTCTCATGCAATCTAATAAGCAGCTTCTCTAGTATAACTAGCTTCCCACTGCTTAGAATGATTCTCTCCAGTTTACTGCTATCATTCAATCTAGTGTCACCACCATAACCATGATCAGCACTTTCAAAGAGAAATGGATGGTTGCAGCATTTCTTCAACTCTACTACTATATTCAAAAGTGAAACCTGCAAATCAAGAGAAATGATTTGCTTAGTTTTCTATATTTTTCCAAAATTAACTAACTTTCATCAGTTATAAGATGAGACATGAGTATCTTCAAGAATTTTCATAGAATGCATAAGTCCACACAAAACAGAGTAAAACAAAATCAGGAAAAGCAAACCAACAAAAGGATGACAAATAAATCTGAAACTACAAACCTGATTACCACGAACTCCTTTGTTCAAGTCATGAAAGTTGCGTTCCAAAATCCACTTATAGTACCTATGTTGATTGAACCACGAAAAACAAAATGTTAACGCATACAAAAGGAGTACCATCTCAAGAGAAGCAGTCTTTTCATACTTACTGTTTTTGCAGAGGAGACATTTCAACCCGAAGGATACGCTCTATTTTGGGGGGCAAAGACTTCTCCACATCCTTAATAACCCTTCGGAGAATGTGTGGCCGCAATTCCATATGAAGATTAGCAAGCTAAAGGAAAATTCAATATATAATTTGGATTTAGATAAAATGAAATAAGTGGTAACAAGGAAGAAGTGCATAGAAATAGTAGGGACATTAACAATCAGATTCAATAAATAGTAACAAAAAAAAAGAGCATAGAAGAACTAGGAAACATTATCCATCAAATCGACTATGTCTTGTACCTCACTTTCATTGAATGAGCTAAGATTCTTGTAATTTTGAACAAAATCATCCTTACTCCTAAATTTATCAGGATCAAGGAAGTGGAGAAGTGCCCTGTGAAAAAAGTTTTTTAAAAAAATGTTAGATAATGTAATAGCTGAAGAAATTATGATATGCTAGTAGAGCAATTTCTTATTTGAAATGACATAAAGATATAGCTGACAATGACTTGAAAAGCCTTTAACAAGGTATTAATAATACACTTAACATGAACAATTGGAAAAATTCAGAAGATGACTAACAGAAATGACCATGAAACATTTTAAAACAATCTCAGGACTTTCTTTAAAAATAGATTCACCCATTCAAGCAGCAACGAGAATAATCAACACACACAAAGTAATTAGTAGTCCTTTTTATGGACAAAGGGGGCCAATCTGTGTAGTTACATACGAATACTCTCCTATACTGGTATTACAACAATTTGTCAATTTTTTTGTAAGAACATGATTCTGAGGACATGTACCTGGATAACTGATACATAAATAAGAATCTTAATTCAGTCATAAATACCAATCCATGGAGAAGAATACAAATATAAGAAAAACTTTTCAGCCTCTTAATCCCCAAAAAAAGCAAACAAGTTATCTGTCATAATTAACTTTGCAACTGTATTTGTGATGCTTTACTCTTTGAAAGCTAACATGAAATTTACACTGGAGATGAGTAGTAGAGGCTATGAACATGGTAGCATAAGGAACAACAGAATACCATAACTCCTCAACACTGTTCTGTAATGGAGTGCCAGTTACCAGCAACTTGTTCTTAGTGCTAAATTCCTGCAAAGAAAGACATTTTCCATGATAACCAAAATAAACCGCCCCATGCAAAAGTAAGGCAGAAGCTAAGTAACTGGTAATTAAGCATACCGAAAGAGTTGTATACAACTGAGCCTCACTATTCTTTAACCTGTGTGCTTCATCAACCATCAAATAATTCCACTTTATCTTGGATAGAACAGCTTTATCCTTCAGAACTACTTCATATGTAGTAAGTAGGGCATTAAACTTAATAGGCCTGCCAACTTTCTTATCATTATAAAACTCATATTGCTGACAAACCTGCAACAAAGAAGAAAGATAAAAACATTAAACCAACATTAACATACACCAAATGGTGAATATCACAAATTTAAGCAGAACATATTATTAATCATTTTCAGACAACAGGGTATCTTCAAAGCATTATTAGCCAAACATATTATTAATCTGCATCTCTATATAGCCCTATCAGAGAGTTGGATGAAGTGAAAAACGAAGATTATAATAGCCTCAATTAAATTAAAATGAAAAACAACATAATAGGAAAACAATCCAAACAATCAGAAAATAAAATGAACATACAAGATAAAAATACAACTGGAAGTATCTCTGAGATTTTAACAAAAAAGACCTGACAAAAGAAGACCTTGCATAAGAAAAGATTACTGACCTCTCTGCTTGCACGGGTACCAACATATACAATAACATTCATATCAGGAAGCCATTTTCTAAATTCTTTAGCCCAGTTTGATAATGTGGATAATGGCACGACAACAAGAAATGGCCCAGGAATTTGTTGAGCACTCTGTTGGAAAAACAGAATAAAGAAACCTAAATTTCAATACAGTCAATGAGAGCCAAGCTCAAAATTTAGGAGGCAAAGAAAGTAAAAATTACCTGTAAGAAACCAAGCATAGAAACTGACTGAACAGTTTTACCAAGACCCATTTCATCGGCTAAAATCACGTTTGTATCATTTCTCCAACTGTCATTGAAGATATATGAATAAATATGTGCCTCAAGAAATCATGCTTAAGTAAAACAAAATGCCATCCTTCAAGCAATAGAGACAAGAACATACCTATTAACAAGAAAATTCAAACCCTCAAGCTGATAATCACGAAGTTGTCCTCCCCTTAACCACTCAGGCTGTTCATCAAGCTTCCTTAAACTTGCTAAACAAAACAAGAGTACCCAGATTAAATGAATTTTTCAATGAGATGATGCATAAAATTAAATAATATCATAAGCAAATGCTGATAAATATATATATATATATATATATATTAAAAGTAAATAACTCATATAGTTGAAGACAAAGAACTCTTCTATTAATTTTTGCATATTCAGGCCTTCCTGTCTAAACCAGTAGGATCTAGATCATATAACTACTAGCCAAAATGGAAATGAAGTTATCAGTCATGAAGACCAAAGGCCTCAATAACATTACATGCCTATACAGATCATGGTTTATGAGACTCACATTTAAAATAAAATACAACCAAAATATACATATAGAGAAAGTAATATTAAATAACAATGTATTGTAATAATCTCTTCAAAGCAAAGCCAATTCCACAAAAACATAAGGATTTCAAGGAGATTCAGTCAGTAAGGAAGAATACATAAAGATAAGAACCATGCCTTTTAGTTTAATGGCAAAGAACACCACAAAGTGTGGCTTCCAGCAACTAGCACAATGCTTAAAAAGGTCAGTAAGAAACGATTATAAGAAACCAAGGCTTCTCTTCTAACTTGAAAACAAAGTCAGAGCTAAAAGGCAGAAACATTTTTTATCTACATTGTACCAACAAAAGGCCCAATTTAACATATATGATATAAGAAAATCCACCAGTTAAAAGTATTTCAGCAGAATACTTGTCATACAAAAGATCACAGATACCAAGCATATGAAAAAGGCTCTTAAAAGCAATGACAAAAAGAAGACAAAAACAGAAGAATAAATTCAATGTGATGTAAATCAAATATCCACACTTAAACTCAGATCCACTGAACTTGGCAAATACTATAAGGAGCACAGACCTTTGCTCTTCTTGCGCTGGTTATCCACCATCTTCCCTTGTTCAGCCATTGCAGCATCACGAGCCTGCAACCATAAAAACAGATAGAAACCTCAAATAAATATACAAAAATATTCACATTTTTCAGGATGCATTCTTGGAACACATACAAAAATAATGAAATCAAAAGGGAAGTAATAGTAATGACAGGAGCATGAACTCAAATGATGAACATGACCTAAAAGTTTTGATCAATTCAGTTTTACATATCAATATGTAGCCATGAGCTAAGAATTTTTATGAGCAGATTCCATTTCACCAAGAACTCCATCTTGTCAGTTGACAATTAGAGTGCTAAAGGCTTAAATTTCCATTTCCTGAGACTAATTGCAGCTGCAGAGAGTTGCAAATCATCAGATTGTCAAAGTTAACAAAACATGCCCAGCTACCCTCAGGGAAATTTTACCAAGGAAAACCTGGTCATGCTTGCCCATTTGAAGTAGACCCACAATTACACAGTCCCCTCCTTTCTACTTTATTCCTTTTTCCCCAAAATAAACATAAAGAACACCTTTCAGTTTGTATTTCAACATCCATTTTACTAGTGGTAGAATTTCCACACCTTTTTTTTTTTTCCTTAAACAGTTTAAGTTTATGGCTTATGAAATGGAACACTTTCAGAAATGAAAACAATATTAGTACATGCCACTGCAGTAATGCAGGACTGCCACCATGGTCCAGTAAAATGGAACAAGTTCCGACAAATTGCACAAGCGCAAGTTCAAGTGCTAGAAGGGGCACCAAATTTATGTAAATATGCTAAAGATTAAATTACTTTTTTTCCCTCTCTTCATCAATTTAGAGAGACCCATACTGGCCATGGTAAAACAAACAATATAAAGGGCACTTCCTTAAGCAAAAAAACTATATACCACGAGAATAAAAACAGAAACACTGCATAGATGACATCATCCTCTACCTTATACTCGTCAATGGCATCCTGAGCAAATGCAATATCTACATCCTTTTCCCTGAAACAACAGATCAATAACCACAATTGTAAACACTAAACTTTTTAATGAGAGAGAAGATTAATTTTAATAAAGAAAAAAGGAACACAACAAACTGAATGCCACGAGAATAATTACTCAGCACCTAAAACACACTAATTTTCTCTCTCTCTCTCTCTCTCTCTCTCACACACACACACACACACACACACACACACAAAGCTACTGTACATAAGTAATAGCTAAAATCTCCACTTAGGAGGAATAGAGGTCATTGAGGATCCAGCATAGTTGTTAAGAATCATAAGATAAGTCTAGCAACGCACCAAGTTGCTTCAGCATAAGACAATCCCTGCCACTTGACTAGATACTCTGACATCACATTTCCTGACCCATCTTTATTAATCCGATCAGAAATTATTCTCTCTACCTGAAAAGAGAATCCATTAATCAGTTACAACTAAAAAGAACTCAAACGTAAACAATAAAAATTCAAAAAACACAGAGAAGTAAATGCTAAAAGAATTAAATGACAGTAGCAAACCTGACTATTTTGCTTGATGAGATCCAAATCCATTTCCTTACTCACATCGTTGACCTCTATCTAAAAGTAAAAAGATAAGAGAATAAGATATGCCTCCCAAAACTCAAATTTTAATCAATCCCTCCCACAAAGTTTGCTTAATAAGTGCTAGGCCATTTTTCACAATTTACTTTCTATTTGTTTACCCCTGAAAAATGAGTACTAAAAATCACTGCATGTTTATACATATATGCATGTGCTGAATCATTTGCTTATGTGGAATTAGGATTCAGATCATGTATGTTAATGAAAAAACAAGTGTGAGACTAGTTAAGTTACCTCTTCACGTGAGAGTGACTTCCTATACCTCACTTCCTCCATCACCTTTTTGGTGTAATTTAGGACCTTCTTAAAACCGCTAAGCTGGAAATTCAGTGAAGAAAAATTCATGGAAAAACTAAAACAACAAAGAGAGGAAACAAAACAAAGGGTCTAGATCTATGCAAATGCAAAAGAAAAAAAGAATAGTGCATACATTTTGTAGCTCAGAAAACGATTTCCATTGACAGTGCAGATGTGATAGGCCTTTCCATTTTATCAAGAATTCCATCTCATTCCAATCTGGTTCTGCATCAAACAAGTGGCATAACAGAACAGGCTCAGTTGATCTATTGTTTCTCATAGCTTCTTCAGCCATGCCCCTTGGCTGATGCCATAGCACCTTTTCAATTGAGTCACCATCTTCCTCTTCAGCTTCATCCTAACAATTAGAACTTTAAAAAGAAATTAGAAAAAGAGTATTGTAGCACCACAAGACTCCAAGGAGAAGAATACCAACAACACTAGCAGGAGAAAGAGGAAAATGAACAAATGATATGAGGCCAAAAAGGCCAATCGTTATCATTCACTTCACCCAGAAAGTCTTGTTTACATTTTAAAATAAAAAAAAATTTAAAAATCTGAAAACCAGACACGCCTTTTACAAAAACAAGCCCAGAATTAAAGAAAAGTACAACTAAAGAGCACAACGGAAGTAAGCTTCCTTCACCTTTTGTAACTTTTTCTTCTTGCATTCATCAACATCTTCACTTTCTTCACTCTCTACATATGACACCTTCCGAACAGACCTACTAGATGTTCGAACCTCACTGTTTCGTCCAATATCTGTTGACATAGTAGAACGAGCATTACTTTTGCAAAGATGTGTACCTCTTCTTGTCATGCTCTTGAAGTCCTCATTGTCTTGGCTGTCACAATCCTCATCCAAGTACTCATCCTCTTCCAAAGATGCTTTGCCTCTTGTAGGTCTGCTAGAAGCTTTGCGTTCTCTAGCAGGTTTTTGACTATGTATACCTTTTCTCTGCAGGTTACCCTTAGGTCTTTTTGCATCATAAGAATCATCTTCCTCTGAGACATCTACATCATCACCACTATTATCCTCTTCATCAGTATCTTCATCATCCCAGTCTTTATCCTGGTGTTTTTGGAAAAAGCACAAAATAAGTGAACATTAATATCTGCTGGGTGGCAATGCAACACTCTATACAATTACACAATCAGAAGTTAGAAGCTTCCATAAAATATAAGTTTTGCCAGAAAAAAAAAAAAAGCCATTATCTTTCATGCATCACCATCTTTCCACCAATTATCATTCCATTCCAAAATTCAAAGGAAGATTGACACAAATGAAACGTTGCAGTATTGAGAACTTCATCCAGTTGAGATTTTAAAATAACGAGTTCCATAAATTTCATGAAATTGAGCAAATATTCAAGTAGCACTAGCTATTTGAACTAAAACATATTGCTGCCTACAATCCATACATCATCCTACATGTTAACCAACCAGATGCATCATATCTGCTTAAAATATAACCCTACAATCCAAACTCGCAAAGGACTTTTGTCTAACTCCTAAACAACTAAGAGAACAATTTTGAAAGGCTAATCAAGTCCTAGACTTGTATGACACAGTCAATTTGATCTTTATCTTCTTTCATTCTGTTTTCTTGATTAGGCCAGATAATGGAAAGATGCACCACTTAAGATGCAGAAAATCAAAATCAAAATAATCAGACAAATGAGAGAAAGAAAGAGAAATATCATATTGAATACGATCATGCTCTATAAATGTATTATCATATTGCAACTCCAGTGATGCAAATGCTATAACCTTATTCCCCGTGTGACCACTTGTGTCACCAAACTCAGGTTCAAAATCTGCATCATCAGGATCATCTGCTGCAAACAAAAGAAGAAATGCTCAGGCACAACCAAAATGAAGACGCGCTTCTAAATGGTTGGAATAATCACGGTACATGTCAATATGCCATCCATCCAATTCCACAAAACTAACATGATCTATACCAGTAGTTGAAAATTAACATTCAGACACTACCCAAAAATGAATGCAATTGTGTCCGCATGGTTGGAGTGATCACAGACACAGTACAAGTCATCCCATCCAATTCAATGTGCCTCCACACTTTATGTTAGCAATTCAATATTAGAGCAGTAATGAAAGAGAAATTACCATCTTCCTCATCCTCTTCTTCATAATCCGCATCAGCATCATCATTGTTGTCATTATCCCCATAATCATATTTACGATTATTCACTCTTGTACTCCTTGACATATTTGTATTAGCAGATGTAGGCTTTGACTGAGGCCTAGAGTTCAACCCAGAAGAAAGGCTAAACCCTCTATAGTGCATTGTATCGCTCTGATCTTCCCCATCCTGCTCATAGTATTCATCAGATAACATTTCTTCTGCAGGGACATCAGAATAGCCCCCATGAGCCTTGGGCTTCTGACCCTCGTTATCCTCAGACTCTGACCTGTCATTCCGGTCGACAGATGAATTATCTTCCAAACCTTCAACCTTTTTATGCTCAGATTTTGATTCAGCCAAGTGGTTCATGGGCTGGCAATCCTTCCAAAATGTTGAACCCCATCTTCCAGGAGCCGCTCTTCTTCCTGGAAGCTGAAAATGTGAATTTTCCCTACCAGCACCAGGGTCAGCACCTGACTCATCATTAATCCTAACAATATCATCTGGCTCACCATCACTCTGATACAGCAGATCCATGTTCATATCAAATTCTCTTTCACTACATGTGCCATCTACATCCTCATTTCCAACAGAACTATGAATATTATGGACATCATCCCCCTGGACTTTCTCTTCCAAGACACTATGTGAGACTACTTCATTGGAATAATTCCTAAAGAAGGCCATTCTCTTACATAGAAATCCTGAAAAAAATTTCTTCCCTCCTCCAAGATTGTAAAGAGACACAGCAGTGAATGTCAAGAAGCCTTCCAAATCTTCCTTGATAACCTAGAAAAAGACCATGACCACAATTTTTTTGGTCATTAAAGACACTAAAACAAGAAAGAGAAGTTCCAGTAGCTTACACATTCTACAGTTTTGATTACTATAAAAGACAATTATCACTAAAATGGCAAATCAACCGCCTTATAAGACATTCTTACGCTATATCAGCTCAACAAGATAAGCATTCAACTGAAAAATATACAAAAAGCAACTGCAGCCGAGATTGAAGTTCAGAGTCAGTAACACGCTGCATGAAACTTTTCAAAATTTCCACTCGCAAAAATTCGAAATAAACAGAAGACAAAGGCACTTTCTGAAATGAAATAGTATATTAAAGAAGTGAGCAGAATGAGAAAAAAGAGTTCCAATAAGCTCGAAGCTGAACAGCTACGAATGCAAATTCAATTCACACACTCTATAGTGCTCTCGAGCATAAAACAATGGAATTGAAACCAAATCCAATCACAGCAATCATGAATGCAAGAAAGAAGACATGAGAAAATCAAACAGAGCAAACAATAGATCCATCGTCCTGTACACGAAACAAAACGAAATCGAAGTCTAGAACTCCGATTGGCAAACCCTAAACCGCAAACCCAGCCTCTAATAACAATCAGGTAGCCTAAAAGCACAATCTATCAGAACGAAACGGGAAAAAAATCGACGGCGGGGCAATGAAACCGATTGTTTCGTTCAGGAAATGAAGATAGTCTAACCTTTATATCAAGGTAGTTGAGATAAGCAGAGTTTATGACTTATAAGGTGAAGAATTTCAGAGAATGTTAGGGGTGCACAGGTTAAAAATGGTGCGCACCTCTTAAATCGCCGGAAACTGAATTATCTGCCGCGAAATTTGAAAAAGAAAAGGAAGTCGTTTTCTGTTTTACGGGTTTCAGGTTATGGTTCTCGCGTTCGGGTTTGCTTATCGACGGCGGCGGCGTGGGTGCGACTGGTGGTGAGGGTAACGAGGTCCGATTAGGAAGGAGGAGGAGGAGGAGGAGGAGGAGGAGGAGGACGGTGCGGTTATTGGATTAATCGTCGATCAGAAAGAGCAGAGTTAAATTTATTTTAGAGAGAAAGGTGTTTTCTCTTCAAGAGAGAAACCAAAGGGAAAAAAATAGGTTAAAACCCCGATTCAGTCCCTAAGCTTTCATTTTTGGACTAAAACTACCCTTAAACTTCAAAAAGTACTAAAAAAATCCTTAAACTTCAATTTTTGGGACCAATTTCGTCCTTCCGTCGACGGAAGTGCCAGATGGCAGGTTAAGTTGCCACGAAATCAAGCAATTTTTTTTTCAACTAATGACATGGAAAAACCATATGTAAAAGTGTACGAGTTGGCATCCCTCATTACTCCGGTCATCTCTCATCTTGCAACCCAATCAGCACCGATCATCCCTCATTACTCCGATCATCCCTCATTACTCCGATCATCTATTACCACTCCAATCACCATCTACTTCTTCCCCAAACCTCCTCTCTAATAGAACTTAAATCTGATTCCTCGCACAATAATAATGACCAATAGATCTGATTCAAAAAATCAATTCCTCGACAAATTATACCAGATCTGTAAAGAAAAATATAAAAAACACAATATCCCTTCAATCAACACCAACAATAACTAAATTTGGAAATTCAAGCAATCAGAAGCCATACAAAACTCTAAATCTCATTCAAGCATGACTGCAGCAAACCAACAAGGAAACAGAACAAAAACCCAGGTGGGTTCGACTCAAACCCAAGCGCTGGGTTCGAAACCCAGGGCCTGGGTTCGAGGAACCTGCACATGGGTTCCATCGAACCCAGGCGTGCTGGGCTCGAAGGAACCCAGGCGTGAATCCAGCACGCCTGGGTTCGAGGAACCCAGGCGCTGGTGCTGGGTTCCTTCGAACCCAGTGGGGAGGGGAAGGAGAAAAGGAAAGAGAAGGAGAAAAAAAGAGGAAAGGAAAGAAAAAAAGAAAGAAAATTTTTTTTTATTTATTAAATTATATTTTTGGTGCAAGTCACAATATTTTTATAATTAAAAATGCCACATCACTTGTTTTATTTCCAAGTAATATTTAATATTAATAAAAATTGAATTGGTTAACGGAAAATTTTGCCATGTCAACACTTAACTGACGGAAGGACAAAATTGGCTTCAAAAATTAAAGTTTAAGGATATTTTTAGTACTTTTTGAAGTTTGAGGGTAGTTTTAGTCCAAAAATGAAAGTTTAGGGACTGAATCGGGGACTTAACCAAAAAAATATGATGCGATACGGAGAGGCTTTTGGGGAAAAAAAGAAGAAAAAAAAAAAGAGAAGAAGAAGGTTTAGTAAGTTGTTAATAGTGTAATAAATATATTTTTTATAATTAATT
>BPVZ01000007.1:3415621-3429795 GCA_020521535.1 Rubroshorea leprosula
GGGGCCGTAAAACCAGCCGGCTTTTCAGTTCCTTAATTTTACCATTTCGACCTTGCGTTGAGTTCATGGAAAGTTTAGAAAATAATTTATTTCCATTCATATCAAGACGTCTGATCAAAATAATAATTTCATAGCTATCGAACCTGATTCTTCAAATTAAGTGGTTCTAACCATGTTTGTAAACTTCATATCTTTTCCCTTAGGATAACGGTTCGAGTCAACCTCATGATAAAAATATTTAAAAATAAAAATAAAAATAATTTCATACCTATCGATTTTTTTTTGAACATGCATGCCTATCGATTTTAGTGAGAAGAGATTAATTTTTTTAAATAAATTTTTTAATTTAAATTTTATGCATGAAAAAATAAGTTAAAAAAATTTTATTTATGAGATTAGACGCTACTCAAATATAAATTAATTAAAATTTAGTTTAATTGTTGAATGCCAAGAAATTAATAGTAAAAAAACAAATGACAATCTTAATTTGAAAATTTTGCATCACTAAAAGTAAAAAATACTAAATTTGTATTATTAAATAAAAAATGACTTGCTCAGGTATATATATTGATTGAGCTAATGACTTCCACAAAGATAAAGGAAAAACATGAAAAGAGAAAAAGGCAAGATAAATGCATTGCAGCCTCCATATATTTATTGAGCTAATCACCACAATAGATTATAAAGGTAATGGATTGGTTACAAAGAATTTCAGATGCTTTTCATCAGAAAACTGTATTCTCCATACATGGCAAAGTTCTTCTAAACGGCTGACAAATTCAAGGAGCTGGTATGATAAAGAATCACAAGATCTGCTTGGTTAGAAACCAATCTGGATTGACACAAATGTTGAATAACTACTCTAACTTCACTTCAGTGGCATGGAAGAAAAGCTCTCCAATAAAAAAATGAACTATAACTTCCTCTTGGGTGTATTCTTATATGTATATTCCTAATCCAAGCTCTTTGGGTTCTGTTTCAACCATCCACGGTGGCCTATTGACACAACCAAGTTCAATCAGAATGCAAGTAGAGAAGAAGAAACAAAAAGGAGGTTAATAAAGTATTAGAGTCACTTTACTTGTTCAATACAAAATTAATTGTTCCTTGTGCAGCACGCTTGAGTAGAATTTCTCTTGCCTCAATTGCAATTCCTTCAGGCTATGAGAAGAATGTAAACAAATGATTAAGAGGTTTAGAAGTGAAATTTTTGGCCCCCTAAATCATTCAACCATCTTGTGTACCTCTTCTGGGAACCAAACTCCAGGCTGTGTACTTCCCTCAAGAATTGCTAGAGCAAAAGCAGCTACTGCAGTTCCCACGGACCTGAAAGGAATGAAATTTGTATGTCAACGTTTGATGGAAATCATTCACCAGTATGGCTTTGTTGAAACATAAAATGAATATCTAAAGAGAACTTTCCACCTACACAGACAGTTTCCTGTGACTAAATATACCAATGGTATTGCGTCCATCACTACATTCCAAATCAACCTAGTCAATACAGAAACAACATCAGATTTTCATGCCTCTATTTCTTGAAAGCAAGGTCAAGCAGTAAGAAACATTTTTTAATTGTAAGTTCATTACACTTTTCTTTCCTGTTCTAGAATCTTACCCTCATTGACACACGTTCTCCAGCAATCCCATCAATTGCTCGGACTAGAGGATCAGACAATTGGACCAATTGCTGCACTTTCCTTCTATCTCTTAGAAAATCCTGCAAATTTACCACTTTAATCATTTTGAGGCGCTGAAATAATAATTACTTAATATAAACTTTGCTTGAGTTAAAACAGCATGTCATTTTTAATTTTAGTATTAATATCCTTGCTTGTAGGTAAATTACACAGATGAAATCATTATTAACCCAAGATAGTGTCTATCATATATAATGTCTATTATATATAAAAGACTTATTAGAATGACAGCATTAGCTATCTATATTATTTTGTAGAAAGGTTGGCCCTCCAATATTATACGTGCATACCCCAGGAAGAAGATTTGTCATGGCTTCCATTGCCCAATTCCAGAAGAATGGAGCAGTTCCAAATCGAGCACTGACAGTTGGTACTTTTAGGACCTCATGAGCGCTCCGTACCTCTGGTAAATTCCTGAAGCAAGGTTTTATCAGCAAAAATCTTTTACTGAAAGGAAGGTCAAACTGAATCACTGAGCAGTGAGGACAGTTGCAATTCAAAAAGTAGAGAATCTCAACCTAGCCTGAGTTTGAAAGTTAATTTTAGTTGGGAATGACAGATGTGAATTCATGAGGAATGTATACATGAGTGTTCTTCTGATTTAAGAAATTATATTCTTACAGAACTTACAACAAATAAACATCTCTCTTTCCAATTCCTTGCCCAAAGTCAATATTGAGCATTCTGCTATAAGGCTTTAATTTGATCTTTTCTCCTGATTGAAAATAAATCATCATTAGGCATCATATACCAAAGGGTTAACATTTAAAGTTTAAATAAATAAAAAGGGATATCAAATAACTTGTAAAATGCTGTTAAAACACACCTTTGTTATATGCAACAACTTCCTCACCAAGAAGTAAAAAACTAGTGGCTAATATAGTCGGACCAGCACCGCCAGTGCCTGCTGTGTAGTAATAAAATCTGATGGAAGCATATCCAAAAATGAATAAATTACATAAAAGGAAGGAAAATTCTATAGTTCATTCTCAAATGAAAAATACTATGGATAATTGATAACTACTATGCTCCAAAATGAATGAAAAAAGAAAGTGTTGCCCAATGATCTTCATTATTTGAAGAGAATCGTTAACAGAAAGGAATTACCTTAGTCTTTCTGGCTCTCCCTTGCTTTCACTTCTTGCAGCATGAACTAGCTCAGCTGCCATCACTGCCATAGAAAAATAGTAGCAGCAACTATAAGCAGCATGAACATTTAATGATGATCATTAATATCCAACACTTTTATTGTAAGAAAAACTAAAACCCATTTGATGCAAGAGACCAATGAGCAGTAACCGCATATCCGAAAACCAAATGAGCAGCCTTGCAGCCAGAAAATGTATTGAAACAATTCCATTAGACTAGCATTTTATTTAAGTCAAGGGACTCCCTACTCATACTTTTCTTAGAAGTACAAACCAGTTGATTTGCTTAGACTTAGAACACATAACAAAAATGTTTGCAAACTTACAGTTGCTCACTCCTGGATAGATTCCACCAGTAGTTATGGCTGGAACTTTTGCAGCTTCTGCTCTTTTTTTGAATGATTTAGCACGGAAGGCATAGCTTGTATCATCACAAACATCAAGGTATGCAGTCTGTTGAGAAACAAAAAATGGTTCTCAGTACACTGGTCACACAATAAGATGAATGAAATGCACTGATATTACTTATGCAATAAATTCAATAAAAATTCAGAAAATTTTTTACCTTTGTCTCACCTTGGTCTCAATAGCAGCTTCCAAAACAGTGCACTTCTCCACCTGCTGAAAGGGTCCCGCAGTGTGAACCACGAGATCCACATCTGCAGATAAAACAAGAATGGTCTGAGTACCTAAAACAAAAGGAATTTATTAAGGATGTTATTTCATTCTGTTTAGGATAACAACTAAAAAGAACAACATTACCACTTAAAGCGCCTTTCAATGAATTCATGTTGTTAATATCAACTTCAGCAAACTCTGAATTCTTTCCCAGTGAAGTAACCATGGCAGCTCCTTTTTCCCTACCACATAGCATAGAATTTTGTGAGCTAAGTACTTTTGGCAAAGGTAACAAATACAATCCTCTAATGGTCCCTTTTTCCTTAATTTTCCCAAAAATTAAAGCTTATAATTAAGCAAATATTAAACTATAGCAATCAAAATTATTCCATGAAAATCACATAAAAAAAAACACCCCTTTTTCCTTTGGCAAAAACCAGAACTCCAAGAGAGATAAATTTCTTAACTTTCCTATAATTTTCTGAGCATCCAAACAATGGGAGAAATGGGTTTTGTTCGCTGACCTGTTTCGACCACCCACAATGATGCGGAGATCAGGGCAGAGCTTGGAGAGCGCAGTGGCAGTGGATCCTCCGACCCGACCCGTCCCACCAAGCACCAGCACGCGGGAATTTCGGGTCTTGTCCGGAAGTTGAATTCTACTGACATCAACGGAATCCCCTTGTTTAGTAGTCGCCATGGTGACCGCCGCAGCCTTACAATGAAGCAAAACACGCGCCATTGCTCCGCCGTTTCCTCTCTCCGGCACAAAAATGCTTCTTATCCCTTTATCAGTTTATCGTTACTGATGACATGGCACCTTCCCCTGCAAGATGACGTGGAAGAACTACGCTCCTCCGTTGTTATGAAATAAGTTAGGCCCTGAACTTATTTTGTCTTTTGAATTTAACCTACGAACTTATTTTTGAGCTAATTGAGTCCAATATGTTTTTTAATTAACTAAAAAAAGCCACGTGTTCAGATCATTGATCTATTAAGGTCTTAAAAAAATAAAGAGATAAAGTCAAAAGTATGTATAGGAGGTGGTGTGACCGTTTTCTTTCTCTCTCTACTCTAGAATCCTCCTACTTCTAACTAAACCTTCCCAAACTTTCAGTGTATTTTTTTTTTTTTTTAGTGTTCAGAAGCCCTTCGGCTTCTCAAGTATGGTGGAGCTGACCTTTCATACTCCTTTGTCTATTGACCACCTTGAGTGATCTATTGACTTCTTTTGTGGTCTTCTTCTTCATTGTTCCTCGTTTTCTTGTTTGTTTTGTTCAAATCTGGTGACCAACAAGACAATAAACCAAAAATTAGGAGTTGGTTGCTACTTGCTTTGATCTCTTTGCCACAACATCCTTGAGAGCAGGTTCATCTTCAAGAGTAGATTAAAGGGCGTCCAGTTTTCTAAAACGGTCGACTAAATGAATTTGTAAAAATTAGGTTCTTTAGAGATTGTTTGTGTGATTTTTCAGTCCTTCTTTATATTTGTCCCTTGTTGAACTTGATCTACTCTTAGTTGTTATCTCCAGTTGTACTTTCTTTGTCCTATTATTTGTTCTTATCGCTAAGATAAGAATTTTTTATGTAGATGCCAAATGATTTTTATTTAATATGAGTTCAACTGAGTTAAAAAAAAAAGAGGATAAAGTCAAAAAGGGGCACACAACTTAAGAACTACAAATGTTTATAAAATCAGATTTACAAGTTATTTTCTCATATATTTCATTGATAAATAAGCAAAATTTTTAAAAAGAAAATATTCCAATGGAATACAAAAAATTAGAAGAGTTAAAATCTACATCTAGATCTTAATCTATAAAGTTTCTAATTTTGTGATATATAAAGATTAAAAATTAAACTTTAAACTTATGATTAAGAGTACATGTAACTTTATTATTAGATCACACAACTAATGATATAAAGTTAGTATTTTACATTGACTATAAGATTAAAAAATCATTTTGGCTTCTATTACCACACTGATACTTCTCCTTTGAATTATCCGGGACTTGGAATGAGCCAACTGGGCACTTCGTCAGATTTGAAGTATTTCTCTCAAGGAAACTCGAAAGATGGTGAAGCTTTTCTATCCTTGAAGCTGTAGATGCCCATATCACTACCAGTAAAGAAGTTAAAAGCCACATAATTAATAGGTCAAAATAAAAAACTAACAATTTATTTAAAACAAATTCATATTGACAATAATAAAAAATATAAACTTATTTAATAATATTAATTAAAATTATTCTTATTCTTATTCTCTAATAATCATAATAATTTATTACAAAAACATACAATAGTAAACAAGTTTTTTTTTTTTTATAAAAATTACAAAATTTATAAAAACCAAAATTAAAAACCATAATTATAATATATAGAGCCTAATTGAACAACGAGTTTTCATTCCATTTTAATATTTTGGAAATCTACCATTCAAAGTAGTATTTAAGCTTTGCCAACGAGTTAAATAGTTTAATGATCATTTTTTTTTCTTATAAATAAGAAATTATGTGTTTGAGTTACATGATATACAAGTAAAATGAGATGAGATAAAAGATTAGAGGCAGTTGTTGTCCTATTGTGCAAATAAAACCAAACACATAAAAAAAAAAAAAAAGTACTATTGGACCTAGGGAAGGGAGAAAGAAAGGGGAAAGAGAAAAAAAAGGAAGGTAAGAACACTTTGACAGGTAATAGAACCGTAGAATTGAAGAACCAATGAACTAGCCGTTAGAGATAACAAAGAGACAATTTGAACCTCACAGACGCGTTCTCAATAACGGTCAAAATTTTTTCCAATTTCCCTACCAAACCGCAGACTTCGACGTTTTAAGCCAATCCCTCAAACCCTCTTCTCTTACCTCATCTGCTCTCACCGGGAAGAAGAAGAAGAAGAAAAAACCCTCTCTCTCCCTTCGCTTCTTCTTTCCTCACTCTCTCTCTCCCATCTCCCCGAAACAGATCCCACTCAGTGTTTTAATTTGTTTTCTGCCTCCATAGATTCGTGATCTTAGTGTTTGTTGAGTCGAGAAACAGCGATGGCGACAGTTAATGGGTACCAAGGGAATATACCGGCGGTCACTGCAGAGGCCGGTACCGGATCCAAGAAAGCCGTTCCCGCAGCCAAGAGTGGTGATACCCAATCTGTGCTCAAAAGGTGTTGTTTTTGTCCTTTTCCCTTAATTTTTTGAGGGTTAATTTGTAGGGTTCTAATCCTTCTTCTTCTTTTTTTTGTTTTTTGTTTTTTCCCTTTGTTCTTCTTCAACAGGTTGCAGTCTGAATTGATGGCTTTGATGGTAAGAACGGAAATCATTCATCTCTCTATACTGTTTAAGCTCCTTTAGATTTTGGGTTCCTTACAGAGTATTCTTGCTTTTTTGAAACTTGAAATTTAGATGAGTGGAGATTCTGGGATATCTGCCTTCCCTGAAGAGGACAATATATTCTGCTGGAAAGGGACCATCACTGGTAGCAAAGACACTGTCTTTGAAGGAACAGAGTACAGGCTTTCCCTTTCCTTTCCAAACGATTACCCATTTAAGCCTCCAAAGGTGAAGTTTGAGACTGGCTGCTTCCATCCCAATGTTGATGTCTACGGCAACATCTGCCTGGACATTCTTCAGGTAATTTACCCATATTGTTCGTTTGCTTAATCTGACTTTGCCGTGTTTTTTGATATAATTTGAGCCATAAAAGTATAACCTTGACGATGTATTTTTGCAGGATAAATGGTCCTCTGCATATGACGTGAGAACCATCCTGCTTTCAATTCAGAGTTTGCTTGGAGGTACTTTTCTTTTCCAGTTTCCTACATCAACTTTAAACATTTATTTGTTAGTGTCCTCCTTATTCCTGTCGTTTTTTTGACATTCAGAACCAAACATCAGTTCACCACTGAACACCCAAGCAGCACAACTTTGGAGCAATCAAGAAGGTACATATAGGTTTTTTTTTTTGTTTGGTCACCATATTGGGTTTTTTTTTTTTTTGTGATGAGAACATTGTCTGAATATGTTTTACTCTGTTTCTTGCAGAATATAGAAAGATGGTTGAGAAGTTGTACAAGCCTCCAAACGCATAATTTGTGATTCGGAGATAGGGAGTTTAGAGGCTTTTGTTTCTTAGAACTGACATAGCAAGATATCAGTTTTGTTCAGCACATTTTTTTCCCTTTTTTTTCTTCCTCAATTTCTGTTTGTATGTTACTTCATAGTTTTTAATTAATAATGAAAGATTGTTACTTTTAACATATCTCTCGTGCATTCTTCACCTGCCTTAGCAGTAAGTATGATAAAAATCCAGACTGCTTAATAAAAGGGAAATCATTTCAATAACAAAAAGAAAACAAAACTAATAAATATTTGAAGTTGAGAATCCAAATTTCAGAGTCTTTCTTTGATCCTGGCTGTCAGCTGAGAATGCAGAATGGAACAATACTTTTTCCATGAGCTTGGCTGAAACAAGCTGTAGATAAGCTCTAAAAGAGAGTGTGGGGAAAAAAAAGATATAGAAGCATCAAAAGCAAGCATTAGCTGCCAGAAAAAAAATCTTGAATGAAAATATTAAAAAAATGAAATATGTTTTATTGCAACAAAATTTAGAAATTTTCAAGAAGGAAAAACCAAATTTTTATATCAGTAAAAATAACAAACCATCTGAATTACTTAATTATAAAGCTACTGCCAAGTCTAGATCCAGTGGCCGATTTCTCCTTTTGTGGAGATCCTCAGATTAAATTACAATGTATTGATGTGATTCATAGTTATTAATTTGATGATGTGAGCCGCCTCAGGTTGAATTTTGCCAATTCCTTGTACTTTTCGGCAACCCCAATCAAGCACACAGTCTGAAAATTGAAAGTAATGATGTAATCAGCTTCATCTCCGTTATGTTAAATAATGATACAAGCAGAACAGAATGGTCTGTTTAACAAGAAACAAGAACATTATTGTGTATAACATGATTTGATATGCATAAAATACGCAAGAACTGAAGAAAAAATCAACCATGGCAGCTGCTGTAAAGGTTTATTTAATAAAAGTCTCTATAGTTTATGGCCAGGATATGAGGATAGATTAAGATTCAAATCCTATGCAGATGAGATATACAGAGAAATAAAATAAGATACTCCCATTATCTGAAAGTAAAAAGGTCTATTCATGAAACTATGAACAACTTTAGAAAGAAATATTTTAACCCTTCTTTACTTTCTATGTCACATTTGGGGATTTGTTAATTAGTTTCACACATATTTGACTTTGTTCCCTCCTAGGGACGTTTTTGCAATATTGCCAAATCAAATGTTGGACAAAATGCAAGGATGAAGAAGTTGAACAAAGGAGCAGCTATGCGGTCATCATAATTATGGTTTAGTAGGATAAAGAAAAAATCTAACCACTTACCTTGACAATCTCAACCACAATTGTCATATCAGGATTGCTAAGATCAACCTTATGAGGAGCAGGTACAGACTTTGCAACTGAATTTATGATCTTCATCCTGTCAACACCAGTATTTGCACGGGCCTCATACAGTACAGCAAACTGCACACACAAGTTAAAACCATTGTAGAGTCAAATAACCAAAGATCCAAAGGTGACAGCACCACATAACATTACTAAGACAAACAGTCCCGTTTTCCCTTCTTCCATAAAGTTTGGTAAACAACGCAGACAAATATTAACCAAAAATGAACTCAGATATCTGATTAGCATGCTAAACAAAGGATTTCATACTTTTTTAAGATGTCAAACAGATTGTGCTGTTACCCCATGCAAAGACATGAAGAGAACAACAAACTTTGTGTATGTTTACCTTCTGAGGATTCTGAGTTTCCGCTGGAAAATATTGTTGCACTAGAGATTTCATTGCTGTTGAAATTTCCTCTTCAGAAGCATAGCATGCCACTTCAACAGGTAACACTCTTAAGATAAACCTAAATAAGGACAACGGTATAGATCTTAGCTTGCTAATACCAGCATGTCATCTAACGTGCACACATGTACTTTGCATCCTATAACCAAACATGTGAGCCAACAAACCTTGACATGTGTTTCCTGGTCGATGCAGCAGATGTCATCATGTGCTGCACAATATCCTTGGGACTAGGGTCACCATCTCTCTCCTGCATTTGAACAAAGACAACACCATTGCAACCTGAATCAAGGTTGAGGAAGCGTCTCTGTTTGAAGAGCATAACAACATGTCATTGGCATGTGGGAATAGGGAAAACACTGGCACAAATCAATTTTGCACAATGGAAGTTTGAGTGCCTTAGTGAAAGAAGAATTAAGCAATCCAAGTTAATGGAGGCCAAAAGGTAAATCAAATAAGATCTGGAAAGAAAGAGTGAGAAGATTTATCATCAGTGTACGAATGGTAAAGTCAATAATATTCAAATTTAGAATCTCTAAGCCTGAATATTATATATTTTCAATTAAGAGATTTGATAAAGCACAGACAATCTATGAGGCAATCCCATTCTAACTTTAACAATAAAACATCATTTTGTGAGATCACTTTTCAATCTAAACCATACAAATAGCTTCTACTCATATTGAAAATAGAAACATGCCAATTCTCTAGTGTCTTAATGTCTTAACTGTAACAGAATCCCATTTTTGAACTAAAGAATTACGTAGAGCACAAAGGTGATTTGGCATGGTTAAATTGGTTTCACTTAATTGGCTGCATAATTTACTAGACCTATCCAATTTCATTTACCGCTAACAATCTTTAGTAGTTACTGATTACTTACCTTGCTCTTATCACCAAGTTCTTCAAGTTCAGCTTCAATTAGTTTATCAACAGACTTCTCCTCTTTTCCATTTGGCCCACACTTTGATGTGTCTGTTTCTAGGCATTGCTTCTTTGATGGTGGCTCCCCGGTTTCATCTGCTTGATTTTCATTATTTTCACCACCCTCTTTGCTGTCATTGGTCTCTTTTGTTGGAATTTCACGACTAGCATCATCATCTTTACAAGTATCTGATTTACTTCCTTCCTCCTTCTCTTCCTCTTCTCTCTCTTCATCATTGTCCTCATCATCACTATACGAAAAAGTGATCTTTTTATTTAAAGGTTTATCAGGTAAGTCCACAAGCTTCTCATCAGAATCCTTCCCTTGGACCAGCTCTTCATAGAACTGGAAGTAAAATAAAACAACCACTTGTTCAACAGAGAATGCATGATAAAGAACCACTATAATGGAAGAGTAGAGAGTAGAGCATCAAGAATTGACTTCACATGATGAGAGGAAAAAATCAGTGTTAAAATGTGGAAACTCGAGATGTTGCACAAGACCCACCACTAGTCAGTATCTCCTTAAGTCATTTTTCAGTGAATGTTTTAGCTTAAAGATGTGACGTGCTCCAGGCCAACTTTCATGTATGCTTCATACATGAAAGCTAACTTAAGGAGATACATCCTCTTATTTGTTGTTGAATGAAAAAAATAAGAAATAAAGTCACCAGCTTTCCTCAAGTAAGATCAGATTAAACATCAGAGCCGAATTTCTTGAAAAGCAATGCATAAACTAAGGCAGGCAAATAGAATGAACACCCTCTATGAAGTGGTCTTGACACAGGAATTGAACAAAAGCACACCATACTCTACAAGTACTAAGGCAAAATTGGAAAAGTCAGCGTACTAAGAGTTAGTGATAAAACGGGCAAAAGTGATTTTTACACAAAGAACACTAGCAAAGTTCAAAAGGAAACTAAAATGGAAGCAAGAAACAAATACCCAGAATGAAAATTAGCAAGAAATGATGAAATTGTCACCTTTGATTAATAAAAAATAAAAAAATTGAAATTCAAAACAAAAGTAAAGAAAAGAACTTGTTGAAATTGGAAGAGAGAAGAAGAAAACATACAGTGTCAATGACGTTAATAGCCTCATGGGCAGCTTGGCGTTCCCTGCCACCATCACATGTGATGAAGAAGCCTTGAACACCTGGCCTTAATGGGTATGCCCCTCTCTTCTTCACAGGTTTCTGTAGCAGAAAGCAAACAAGAAAAATCAAATTAGAGAGACAGAAACACACATCATATTAAAATAGAGAGTGTGTATAAGACTATAAGTTACATTGTAAGGGAGATACTGCTTCCTCTTCTTGCCTTTGTTGATAGCAGAAGCCTTGGCTTTGTTTTCCTCCGCCATTAGAGAGTTGCAGAATTCGGAAGCTCAGGTCGAAGAAAATGAGGTCCGATGGTCCCGATTGTCTAGCCTGCTGAGGAAGGAGTGCGCTGAAACTGCTAAAGCCCACAAATCAAAGGCCGTTAAAGGGCCGAAGCACTGAGTGGTTTTGGGCTAGAAACTGGGGACATAAAAAATGGCACTTACCGCCCCTCCCAAAAAAAATGGGACATCACAATATGGTTTGGGGTGAGTGCACTTAGCCCCTAAATCACAAAAATGCACACTTGACCACATTTGGTTTGAAATTATACAATTAACTCCCAAATCATGAAAATATGGACTTGACCCTTGTGATTTATAAAAGGTTAAATGTTAATTTTAGTCTCTCAACTTTAAAATTTTATATAATTGTTATCCTTCAACTTTTTTATGCACTTATTTGCTCCCTTAACTATAAAAATTATACTTTTTTAGTTCTTTTGTTAATTAATCTGTTAAATTTATTTAAATTTACACATTTTTAATCTTCAAACTTTGAAAAAAGCAAAATTTTTGGTTTTTAAACTAAAAATAAAAAAACAAAAAAGGGCAAAATTAAAAAAAATTAAACGAACAAACAAAAAAAAAAACAAAAAAAAAAAAAAAATTTTCCCCAACAAAGGAAAAAAAAAAGCAAAAAAAAATTGAGGGATGAAAATTATAAAAAATCTTAAAGTTAAAGAACCAAAATTGACATTTAACCTTTATATAAAATATGTAATCAACCCTTAGGTCTTTAAATATTAAAGGCCAAATGTTAAAACTACTTGGACGTCAAGTGTATATTTTGCAAACCACAGGGGAGTCAAAAGCATATTTTCATGATACAAGGTTAAGTGCATATTTTAATATTACGTGGGGGTCAAATGCACATTTTTACGAAGTAGAGGGTTAAGTGCACTTACCTCAAACTACATTGGACCGGTAAGTACAATTTGCCCAAAAAATAACAAAAATATTGCATTGAGATTCAAACGTGGGGAAAATGACTTCTTGAATGAATATAATAATGTAACATATTAAAACATGGATAGTGACATATCTCACCCACTACCATTTAGAATGTCAAAAATTGCATGCCTCAGTTTCTTTTACTCGTCCCCTTCCCGTTGTCCACCAACATAAGATTTTACTGGTCAATGTGAAAAGAAGCTGAGACTAGAAATAATGCAGGGTGAGGGGTCAACCTTTGGAGACACTAATTGCAGAAAGAGGTGGTAGATGACCAATTGAGGGCAAGGATTTGAGCTGACAATGGCGCTGAATGGTTCAGGCGCTATCAGTGGTGGCCACCACCCGGAGCCAATGAAAATAAAGGACGGTGGCCAACCCAGAAAGGATCATGGACGACCACAAGATTCATGGGTCCCCCACGCTCCTTCCTAAAGCACCATTATATATGCGACATCGCCTTTCATTTCAGACAAAAGTTGTGCAAATACATGATGTTCAAGGGTATTATAAAGAATACCATTCTCATTTCTGAGACAAAAAGACATCATTTTCACATTGCCAGCATCAAATATACAATGACCTTTCTTGGAGGTAAAAAATGAAGGATGATGATACACTTGGGGGCATGTAAAGAACAAACCCTTTTCTTATATATTAAAAGATATGGAAATGAATTCTACATGTACAGGGGCTATGTGTATATATATATAAATAAAT
Organism: Rubroshorea leprosula; assembly: GCA_020521535.1. Taxonomy (NCBI): domain Eukaryota; kingdom Viridiplantae; phylum Streptophyta; class Magnoliopsida; order Malvales; family Dipterocarpaceae; genus Rubroshorea; species Rubroshorea leprosula. The sequence continues at coordinate 3,428,940 of BPVZ01000007.1, forward strand.
TATATATATGATTATGGCTGCTGTACGCTATCCACAGTTTGCGTTGACTGTGAGGCAGCTAGGAGAGCTGCTCCGATGCCAGGTCCATCTTCTACAGGTCTTAGAACAACATGTTGAGCCATGTCTTCTCCCAATATTTCAGTCAATGCTTCGTGCAAATACTCTCTAAACATTGCATAACCTGTATACAAACTCCCTTCAATTGCCACAACTGTTCTCCTGATATTAGCATCGCTTCTACTTCTGCCACCAGTTGAGCCACCACTCCCATCACGGCCAATCTTTTTCAAAATCCCAACAATACCAGCAGCTACCAGTCTGGCAGCTCTACGCGTTACCACGTCACATATTCTTAGAACAAGCTTACGTACCTTCAAGGAAACATCTTGAATCTGCAAAGTGAAAACCCAAGGGAAAAGTAAACCATATAAATCACTAAGCCCCTCTAATAGACCAAAAAATCAGGCAATTAGTGTCTGACTTGGCTACCTCAAGATCACGTTTCAATATTCTTGCTACTTCAGTCAATTCAGGAGAGTCATCCTCATGCATTGCAGCCACTGAATCTGCCCTAAAATTCAATACAGGAAACAGTATTCTCCACTTCAGAGATTTAGACTGGATGAAGAAGTTCCTAATGTGATTCTCAAACAAAACAAATCATTCTAGTAATTTAAGTGTGGAAGAAGACATTACACTAACCATCCTACAAAAAATATTACCTTACCAAATTCATTCTCATTTTGACAAACAAAGAAAAAAAGGGTAACTAGTACCTAAATAATTTCACTCATAAAGATACAAGGTGAGACTGCCACCCAGTCTTGAAGACTTCTACTAGATTTCAGTTTCTTGA
>BPVZ01000007.1:3443131-3454585 GCA_020521535.1 Rubroshorea leprosula
AAAATAAACTCATGCATTTGTTATAATTTCAATTAATTTTCTTGGTTTTTAAGCCTCGTACTTAATGAAAGGATTTCTTATCTCTCGTGTATTTGTTTTAGCGGTTTGAAATTATTATTGATAATTTATTTGTAATAGAAACATTAAATACAAACAATAAGGTGCATTATATTTTTAATCACTTAATCTAACCCTAATTTTTTCTTTAATATATTAATAGTTAGCTGACTTCACATTACAAGGATTCATTAATTTTGACCTTAAATTAATATTTTTAAGTTACTTACCAACTCAGAAAAAAAAAAAATTTGTATGTAATTGAAAACCATTAAATTTTTTTGGTAGGACTTACATTAATCGGGTATCAACGTGGGTAACCCTTGCTTTCTGAGAGCGTTTGATCCAGCTCAAAAGATTAGGCCCAAATCTATCTCACTTCTTCTCTAGGAAAGGCCCAAATGTCTTGCACGTTGGTAGGATTTTATAGAGGGCTTGGAACTCTGAAACGCAGAAGACGGAATCATCGCTCCCGCTGCACACATATTGAGATTCAGGTAATTTTCCTTAATAAAAAATATCTATAATCTTATCCCAATTACTTGTTGATTCAAGTGGAAGAACTCGATTTTTTTTATTTAAATTCTCAAGTTTGAGTTTTATAAATAGAGAAACAAGTATTGAATAACTCTTTAAATGAGTCGGACGCATTCGATTCTGAATTAATACTCAAGATAATTATCAAATATCGAAAAGATTAATATAAAATATATATATATAATCTTATTGTTATTACACATTTCGAGGTAATGGGTTTCGTGATTTGTTGTACGTTCGTAGTTTCTGCACCATGTTGGTTAATAATTGCTTCGGTTTTTTGTTCCCTGGATCTGTGTTCTTCATTGCTAGAATTCGACTAGATTTTTGAGATGTTGGGGGGTGTTTTGTTTTGATGTTTTGTAAGCAGTTATTAGCTGTTGACTCTAATGTAACGGATTAGATACATCGGATTATAAATAAAAACTATTATCAGCTGATAGCTAATGCAAACATCCCTGTTATCTGTTCAAGTTATTGGCTTTCAAAAGGAATTTCGATTTAGTGTGTTTATGGAGGTTGTGAATTAAATTTGGATGAAATCTGAATCACAGGGATCTGGCTCTTGCTGAGTTAAATTTTGGTAATTTGAGTTTATGAAATTGATGCATACGAGACTGGTGAACGGTTTTATGATTCGTTTAGTATCATGTGTTTGAGAAAATTGTAATTTGAATTTGATGGGGAAGGGAGGATTTTGTGGTACATAAATGGGGCCAATTTGATTTAAGTAAATTACTATACATTCAATTATGGAACGAGTCAATGAGAAAATTAAATAACGAACATGCACCTGTGGTTACAAGTGTTATTAGATTTCATGGAACTTAATATTTTCTGGTGTCTGAGAAAGTTAATGTTCAAATGAGTCTTCTCATAGCAGTGTCCTTCACTGGTTTTGTGGCTTGAAAGGGTAAAAGAGACCGGATGGGGTTGGTTCGAGCGGAATATCTTATGTATCTTTTGGCATAAATCTAATTATGATTAGTGTAGAAAACATGTAATCTTGTTCACTTGCTTTGTATGTGTACTATAGAGTATAGAGTAAATATATACTACAGCTTGGATTGACTTCTTCAATTTTCATTTTTTCTGCCAAGGTTTTATGACTTTTATCTATGCTATCATACTGTTGTCTGAGTGAGTTATATCTTATGTTTGATAAGGAGAGTAGAATGTACCTAATACATTAGCTGCCCTTTGATTTGTTAGTAATTCCAAGCATTTGGAATGAATATAACATAAAAGGCAAAAAGTATGTGGAGTGAAAACCCCTTACTTTTGGCCTCTGTTGGATCTGGCAAAGTTCTGTATTATATTATATGTGTTTGTGTAATGTAAGTATGAGAAAGCTCTAAACTCTGGCAGTGGCAACAGAAATGTCTGGAGCAGCTCCCTCGAGAGGAAGTGCAGCAGCTACTGCAAGCATGCGGCGGAGAAGAACAACAGGCGGTGGAGCCTCAGGAGGGGCAGCTGGAACCATGCTTCAGTTCTACACAGATGATGCGCCAGGACTAAAGATCTCTCCAAATGTTGTACTTGTGATGAGCATTGGTTTCATAGCTTTTGTTGCCGTTCTTCATGTCATGGGCAAGCTTTATTTTGTTCACAGAGAAGCTTGAAGTTATAGAAACATAGGGAACTTTAACTAAGTTCCAAGACGGTTGTTTTTTCTATTTTGATTAATAATCATAACCTTTTGTTGACAGATTCTGTTTTCTTTAAGATTATTGCAACAACAACGGCTTATCTGAAGTGAATTGAAGTTATGAAACAAGGCAATATCTTTAAATATAGACAAGAAGCTAATGTTAAGAAACTATTATAGCAAAAAATTCAATAACAATAACATGATAGTAAAATCATAAAACAACAAAGTTTGTTCTAAAACTCAATTATTACAAGCTTAATTCATTGTGCCTGAAACTAAAAATCATCCCATCCTGTAGCCTTGATTTGATCCAGTGGTATGTAAAAACTAGCCGGAAAGACATTATCTCCGTCAACTTCCTGAGCATCAGCCTCCACGTCCGAGATTGATAAGAATTGATCGTCAAGATCCTCAGTTTCATTATCAGAATTCCAGTCAATGTTGTCGATGTAAATATCTGGACTTGGTAGAGAAATATAGGGAGGACAATTCCTGAACTCTGCCCAAAGTCGAGTTTTTGCATCGAAGAAAGCTTCTTTCGCTGCCGAATCATTCCACTGCATGACCTTGTCCGACAAATGTATGTTCTTCTTTGCATCTTCAAACCATTCCCGTGACATTCCCCCAACTATCCAGCAGAAATTGTTCTCAAATGACAGTGTATCATTAGGCTGAGACTGATCATGCATGTCACCGTTACGATAAACAACATCATTAGGCTTCCAGTGCCGTGGTTGACGGGCCATGTTTTTGGATTCATGGCGGTAAGTTGTTTGATCATGACATCTCCTCCAGGTAGCCATAATCTTTCCTGGGAAAAGGAAAAAACTTTCAAGAAAAGTAGGAAAAGTGAGGAATTTAAAGGTAGCGTTGGAGTGAGAAAGAAACGAAAAGTAGGATTATGTGGTTTTTTGGAAGGAAGAAAGATGATATATAAAGTGTTACATGGTTGGTTTGTAATTTTTAGTTGTAGTCCTTGCCTGAGTCGAATTTCTACCCCCAAAAAGGAATTAACTTTAGTATTTCCTTTCCTTTTTTTTTGCAAGGAAGGACTTACATGTAATATAGTTGAATTTCAAAATATTATAAATCAAATGAAAAGTTATGTCTGTTGAATTAAATTAATCATGAAATACTCCAACTCATATTCTTTTGCAGTGTTGAGAGATCTGAGATTTTATTGTACTAGTCCTCCTTTTTTGGCACTTGGATTAGAGGGAAAGCGTCTGCTTTTAGGATTGAATGTCCTTTTTTTTTTTTTCCCGCAATTTAATATAGTTAGATTGTATAAAATATTTCTATTCTTGTATTTTAAAAGATACATATAAAAATAATTATTTAAAGAAAGTGTGACATGCTTCATTTGTGGTTTATCTTCTATTGTAATTTTGTTGATAGGATCTTTAACAATCTAACCTTATATATATGTATATATAGTAAAAATGAAAAATCAAGACTTACTGAAAATCTAGAAACCCATATATATATATATATATATGTGTGTGTGTACAGAGAATTCTAATTTCTTTAAAGTACATGTAACAATTATAATTAAACAGAAATTTACTTAATCTTTAATCCAAGGTTTTTAAAACCGAACCGATCATTGAACCATTTTTGGGTTTGGTTTTTGGTTTGACTGGTTCAATCGGTTCAACCGATGAACCGATAGATTCAAATAACAAGGGAAATTTGATAAGAGGGATAGGTAATTTTGTAATTTCATTAAAATTAAGGGTTAAAATCGGTATAAGAAAGGAATGGTGAGGGTGAAATTGGAAAAACTAAAAAGAAAATTGCATGAGAAATTGAACCGGTGGTTTTTCTGGTTCTACCGGTTCCATCAGTTTCATCGGTTTTGATTGGTTTTGAACGGTTTTTGATCGGTTTTGAATAATTTTTGACCGATTTTGACTGATTTTGACCTCAAACGGTTTTTTATATGAATCGAACCATTTTCATTATTGGGTACCGATCCGACCGATTCAACCAACCGGTCCGGTCCAATTTTAAAAACCTTGCTTTAATCATCATATACATAAACCATTTGAGAATAGACTATATGTGGATGTGGTATTTTCCTTCCTTTTATGCAATTCACCCTTCTCATTTGGAGAACATTAAGTTTCCGAGCAATGACAAAGGTTTTTTTTTTTACCAAATCTCTAAATATAAAAGATTTCCTCTTCTGTCATGAGAATTTGAATTTGTATAACTCTCTCCATACCTCTTTCCTCCATAGGTTAAACTACTTATCCAATCCTATATAAAGCAAAATGGTTCTAATTATTCATATCCACATAATTATTTTTTTTTGTAATACACTTAATTAAACTCCATATCTCAACCCCAAATTAAGATTTTCTAAGTTGATGACCACTAACTTAGCCAAGTTCTTGTTAGCCCATATAATTACTCTTTCTCGTTCTAAATTATGTCACTAATACATTGGAAGGGAAATATCAAAAAGATTTTTTTTATACATTTGATTATGAGTTATACAATAGGAAATAACTCTTCTCTATTCTCAAATCCTTCACCCACCCGACTCAAAGTTTGAACTTGATATCTCTAACTTGGAATTTTAAGTTCTTAACTGTTAAGTCACCCCATTGGGGTTAAGAAATATCAAAAAGATGCATCTCCCTGTTCATGAACGAAGCAATGATACATCTTTCCTTCATGGAAATTAATACAAAAAAGGATGCATCTCACCATTCCATTCATGTACAATCCAAAAAAAGGAAACAAATCTATGCAATGGATAATCCCCACACAAATTTTTCTTATAAATAGCACAATCTCCATCAGCTTATAATAATAGCAACACAAATACAGTTCTGGATAATGGTTTACAAATCCAACAACTTAACAGGGTACAAGAATAATATATAGTTGCACACAACACAAATATTCACAATACAAATTTAAAAAAAAAAAAAGAAAAAAAAGAAAAAGAAATTAAAGAAAACTTAATAACTGTAAGAGTTAAACCCACGACTTCAAAATTGAGGGGTCTCAATCTTTTATGTCATACCATTCAATAAAAATATTCTTTGGCCATCAAAAAGGGCAAAAAAAAAAAAAAAAAAAACCTCTAGGATGGGCTTCAATTCAGTCCTTTTTCATAATAAATGGGAGAACCTTATTTTGCAATGTACAAAAAAAGAAAAAGATCCTCAATTCTTCTGTTCCAGCCAAACAATCATTCCATTTCATGACTTTATTGGATTTGGGTATATATATGTATTTCCACTTGTACAAATTAAGCACAGAGAAGCATGATAGATGCGTGCATGTACCAACCATAGAGATAGAAATTCATTACTGTCAAAAGAAAAGGAAAAGTGTGATTCCAATCGTTTTTGTGATGGTTGTTGTAACTTCATAAATTTGGCATGACATGCATGATGTGTTTTATGCATGTAAGTCCATGAAATACTAGTATTTAAACTCTTAAAGCTACATTGATCATATGAATGAGACAACATTTGGCAACTAATAGAAAATTAAATAATTCATAAATATTGTGCAGTTAATTAGAGATAAGCTTCACACTTTAAATGTCAATAATTTTTTTTCTTCATATGTTAATTGATTTATGGGATATTGGAGCTAATTAAGAGGTAGCTTAACAAGGAACAAGAAACACGCCCTATTTTGCACATTGAAGAATTTTGAAAAACAATTTGAAGACGATGATGGAAGAAAATACAGGTGAGAATGGCTGATGATCAAGAATGCATTATGTCATCAGAATCTTTATCAGAAGCAGACCATTGGAGCATTCAGAACTAAATTCATGAAATTAGATATACTAAAGAGTTGAGAACCAGAACCTATCTAGTTCTAGACTTGCTTGCAATTTGAAGAAAACACAATGGGAGCAAATCAAGGTAGACCAGTGGCAGTAGAAGAAGACATAAAAGGAACAACATACAAGCTGCCAACTAGGTTATCAGTTGGTTTTATTTGATTGATGTTTTGGATCTTGAATAACATTTTTAATGGTTATTTTAAATCACAACCTTTTGATTCTTGACAAGTTATAGTAAAACTTTAAGCATATAAGCATAATGAGTGAAATTGTCAAATCTATCTAAATTGAATGTAAAATAGAGATATTTTTTATTCCTGATATCAAGGATGTATTTGGGTGAGATTGTTAGCAGATTTGCTGCATGTCTATTTTTAAAAATGAAACTATCACTGACAAATATATTTGATCACACAAGTACAAAACAAGCAAGAGTATCAATGTATAAAACTATAATAATAGTTTTCTGGCAATTACATGGGGGTGGGGGGAAGCAGTGAGAAAGTTTGACATAAATCTAATGCCTGAAGAAAACACCCTGGAGATGGCAGGGCAAAAGTCATAACTCAATGCCTTGATCCAAGTAACAGGCCCTTTTGAGCTGTGAATTGTGTGATGTAAGTGCTCTTCTAAGTATCCATACCAAAGTCCAATGTTAAACTAAAGCTTAATAGCTACACCACGTGTTTCATTGCCTACCCCAAAAATCCACGGACTAATAACTGCAACCAATCTGAATTTTAATAGCAAAACAAGAAGCTGCTTCAAGATAATAATGAAGGAAACATCAAATAAGTTGCACGTGGAGCAATTTCACATTTAATAAAACTACACCAAGTACTTACGTCTAAGTTGCACCAGTTTTGGAGGATGCCTTCTTTTTTCTCTTGCTCTTGGGCTTCACAGCATCTACCAATGTCTTCTCCTTATTTGTTTGCATTTCAGTTACAGATTCATGAATAGCTGAAGAGCCTAGATTAGCATCATTTGGAGGCCCCTCTAGCTCAGCTTCATCAGGCTTTTTCTCATTTTCCCAGTCTTGTTTCTTATTGGGTGTAGACATTCCTACAGATTCACAGGTAACACAGGTAAGGTTTTGTAGTTATCATGTCCCAGCAAAAAGTATCTCAAGTTAACACTCTGCACACAGCATGCAAATGTTAGGTGAAACATGAACTAGCAAAACTACTTATGAAATGTGAACTTTTACAAAACTGCCAGATGGCAGGTTTTCTAATTGAAAGCATGTTCTAACTGGCATATCAGATTAGAAAATAAACATGATAAATCATAACATCAAAATCCAGCAGGTTGGTCTTTACCGCCAGTACTTCACTAAGGAGACTAACCAGTTACCAAGACAGGAAAAAAGAAAAAGTTAATGCATTTTACTGAGAATAAAAAGTCTGCATGCCTCGTGAAGCTAGTGAAGTCTTCAGTAATTCTGGATCAACACCTTTTGAGTAAGGATCCCTGATGAGCACAAAATTTATGCATTTAGAAATATTCAAGCTAAAATAATAAAATGAAGAGAAAGGAAGCCTCTCAATGAAAAAGAAAAGACTAACACCTTACCAACTAGCAGGCCCCCTGATGAAATTCTTTGCATTGCCATCTGTCCTAGTAGTTTTCCTTTGTTCATATAATTGACTTGTGCAGGTTTCACCCGATGACAGCTTTAATCTCTCCAAATGGTTTCCTGGTGACTCAATACCTCCACCCTTACTGCTGTTTTGGTTCTGGCTCTCTTGCACAATGGTGCCAACAGAAGTAGGGTGGTGTTTGATATTTTGTAGAGATCTCTCTGTTTTGTACGTCTCAACCTAAATCAATGTGTCAGAGAAAAATTAACGCTTAAGCAGGCAATAGAAGCTTAACGGATAAAATGTTACTAAAACAAGCAACTTGAATCAAGTTACCTGATGCAAGAAATAAGGGATGACTCATCAAAAAGAAGAAACTATATCCAGATTTGGATTGTGTTTGTAAGAATTTTTAGGTTAAATCTTATGAAAATTTTGGCTTCCAGATTAAGGTTTTGGTTTAGCAGGGTTATTTTAATTCTTTTGTTTTTTCCCTTGTTGCAGTCAGAGTCATATTACCACATCCTACTCCACTCCCTCCACCTCTTTCACCAGTCACTCTATTTTGGAATTGGAAGAGAAAACTCACTGCTTCTTTTATTTGCTTTGTTATACCAGCAGCCTTTGCAATAGCAAGTTGCAAACATTGCATGATGACTCTCTGGGTGACACCTTCACCTCCAGCTTTTTGAATTGCACAAATATCACCATTTGCATTAACTGTAGCAGTCATTCTTCCAGCCATAACAGTCTCCTCATTGTGCGTTGGATCTATGACCTGCATTACATAAGGAAAGCATTATGATGAAACCTTAGCAACAAAAAAAGATGCATTGTAGAGAAGCAAATAGAATATCATTAGGAAAAGATGTGCATACCAAAATGCTCTCATCATTGAAAAATCCAAAGGTAACTGCAATAGGAAGATGATGTAAGGTCAAAGGAAGTGGCTCCCTCACCTGGGAAAATGAGCAAGGATAACAACTTATAGAATTATATTAGGGTATATGATTAAGTCAACAAGCTAAACAATAAACAGTTTTCCCCCTTTTTTTTTCCTTTTTTTTTTTCTTTTTTTTGAATTTGGCAAGCAATACCATTCGAAAATAAAGCTCCAATACATGTTACTCCCAAGTATACTCAGGAAAAAAAACATTTTGCTAAACAATAAAGTTAAGCAGTAAAAATAAACAAAACTAGCATCCCAAGAAAATATACATGAAAACTTGAATCTAAGGGTAGTCAGAATTCTAGAAAAGAAAGAAAATTAAGATCTGTAGATTGCTTAAAATTGGAACTGAACAATAATGGTGGCTTGAAGCTCTGCTACAGCTCTAGTCTGCAATTTTCAGGCATTGTGTAGAAGATGAGAGAGGAACAAACAAACATACTATAAGACAGCAAGAAGATAATTGCATGACGACTAATAGTGTCTCAACTCAATGCAGTTTGGATAAGAATTGAGGATTCAAATAGGAAACTAATAAAATAAACACCAGAAAACCAATTCAACAAAGAAAAAAATTAATGCCAGGAATAGGATATTTGGAAATCTGACCTCTGGTGGATGAACTATAACTTGTTGACCATCTTCTCCTCCCAGTGAGCACTCAGGTCTTCGAAAGGTCAATAAAGCAGCCAAAGCAGCAATATTTGCAGCATCAACAAGGTTTCTGATTCCGAAACCAATATATTGGTCAGAACTAAGCATAAACATCTAACACTAGCAGAAAAAAAAAAAAAAATAATAATAATAATAGTAAGGCATAAGAAAGGTTCCGGAAATACCCCCCATTATCTAGTATGTGGAGATCAATACGGATGGCCCACACTAACTTCCCAGCTAGAACACAAAGTGATTCAGTATCAACAGCCCTGCTTTCCCTGCAACATCACTCAAAACCTTCAAATAATTTTTTATTTCAGGACAGAACTGCACTATAATAGAATCATATCATAATTCACAAGTCCCATAAGATCCAGAAAGCTTAAAAAATCTTGACAGAATCTAGATAATTTTTCCATAATAAGTAAAATAACACTCACAGAATAAACTCAAAAATATGGACAATCTGTGACATAAGTTGAGTATAAAAGAACACTCCAAAAATTTCAAAGTGCTACAGTGACAAAAATGCACATGTAATATGTGTATACATTAAGAAAAGTTGAAAAAAAAACTCCCAATGGAAGTTGGTTGCACCAAAAAAAAAAAAATCAAAAATAAAAATATCACCTTAGGCCACGATCAACTATTCGTCCCAACTCGACAGCAGATTCTCCTGGACGGCCTGGCTCAAATGAAGGATCAGCCATTGGTGAAAATTCTGTGAAAATTGAAAGTGTCCCTTCATTAGGCCGATCTCGATATGGTTGAACCAATTGGGCAGTCACAATACCCATAACACGAGTCTGACCTACCTGCACCTCTGATGACCCATCATCCCTAGAAATTCCACGTAGTAACACAAATATTTAATTTTGATCAAACCATCTCCTATAAACTTAAATTACAATAACCTAAACCAGCAAATTGGCAAGATCAAGCATTTAAAAGATAATTTAGCATACGTTACTCATCAGTTTAATTGATTAAATAAGCAAAATAAGATTCAAATTACCCTATAAGAAATCCAGGGCAGCATTAATCAAGACAAGAACTTGAATTGTAAAGACAGGAAAACCAATTACTGAGGACTAGCTGTATAGAATCCCGAAAAAAATGAAAATGCAGGGAGAGAAAAACAGTTCTGAAATTAAAATCACTTTCTTATACAATTAATGACTAAACACTGACCAATCCAAATACCTCCGGATACAAACAAATTTCACACATTCACGTCTCTACAGGCTTGCCAACGCAATTCGAACATAACCCAGTTTTGATAAAAACAAATTCCAACAAGAACTAAACTTGCCTGCCAAACACGATGGTGATTTTCCGGTACTCATATGGTTTTCGACCATCAATTCTGATTTCAGATTGCAATGCAGTTTTGATAAAATTCTTCTCATTTACAGTCAGCCGCCAGGTATTAGCCAACCTAGCATCCATTCTAGCTCAATACCCTGCTAAAAGTGGGGAAAGATTCAGCATTTGGAGAACCCAAGAACGAATAGCTATCTTTATCTCCCTAATTTCATCAAACAATTGCATCCATAAAGGAAGCTAAACTGAGCAATTGATTAGCCAGTAGTCACACCATTACGCGCATATGGGCAAAATTGCTGAAATTTTAAGGAAAATTAAGGAAGAAGAATGAAAGATTGAAACTTACTAGCTGTTTTCGCTCTCTGCCTTCTTCTTCAAGGTAGAAATTTTTATGAAATGATCAAATTTGTGATAGAAAAGATGCATGGAAGGAGCAGAAGAGACGATGAAGAGTGTCCAAAACCCTAGGGTTTTGGTTTTCTGTATTATTATTATTATTTTATTATTATTTTATTTTAAGCAGTTTATTCCCCCTTCAATTTTTGTGGTGAATTACAATGTCCCCCTCTAATTTCATTAAAAAATATTTTATATGATAGATTATGCATTAAAAATATAATTTATTTTAAGGTAAAAAAATATATAATTTATTTTATTAATTTATTAAAAAATTCTTAATAAAATTATTTTTATATTATTTTATTTAAAATATTTTAATAAATTCAAAAAATGGATTGCATTTTTAATCTACAAGTCAATCTTGTAAAACATAAGTCTTTAATTTTATTGCACTTACAAATTTAGTGCAAAAAAAAAAATCTTATTTTATAGTTTAAACTGTATTACATTATAAAATAAAAATTATTAAATGAAAAAG
>BPVZ01000007.1:3454685-3465042 GCA_020521535.1 Rubroshorea leprosula
TGCTTAAAAAATATCTCATTTACTCAATAAATCCTCATGTACCAAAAAAAAAAAAAAAAGATCAAGTAAAATAATACAAATAATCAATCTATTTTTAAATTTAAAAAGTTGATCATGAGTTTAGAATCTTTAAAGATTCCAATTACGGGCCATTGAGTGATGTACGAAGGCCAACCACCCAAGATTCCGGTCAGCTCACGTGTTTCCCTCCAGACCCCAGGCGGCTGCAGCCTGCAGTACAGCAGTACAAGGATATTCTGCTGGGGCCTTTCAAGAAATCAGGGCCATGTCCATCAGTTGATGAAAAAAGACGAAATGAATCATTTATTATTCCTCCAATCAGTTTGAACCATGCAAACGGACCACCATGGAACATGACAGAACCAAGACCCATCACCAAATAATATCTTGTTCAAGTCTCTACCGCATGTTTGGCTATTGGCATTAAGGCCATTGAAACTCTAAATTGAAAGCTTCAAGGTGAAATTTTGAAACGGGATGATGACTTATAAGGAGTTTAAAAAATAGAAAGATTACGTCTGTTATGTATAATTTGTCATCAATTATTTCAGAAACGTCTTACCCCATGTTTGAATTGCCAGAAAAGAAAAGAAAAGAAAATTTTGAGAGTTTCTTAGGGGAAGAAAAATGTATGAATGACTCTGCATTAGCCACAACTGTTATATGTCCCTTTCATTTGTTAATCACCATACACTAGGAACCAGGGACATCTCACCTCAGTTGACTGACATACCTTAAACTAAACCCTTAAAAATTCATCATGAGTCATAACAATAGTAGACAAGTAATTAAATTGGTAACTATGCCTCAACAAATTTCAATGAATAAGGCTGTTGCAGTCCTTAAATTTGGTAGATTTTTTTTTTTGAAACAGCTTATTATTTTGGACGAAAGATTCAAAACTTAACCCTTGAGTTAAAGGTATACTTATAATATTACTTATAATTATCATATTAAAAAGACAAGATGCAAATTTGGTAGATCTTTGAAGATGATAAATAAATGAAACAAATTCACCTGAATGCAACATAAAAACACCAATGCATATATTCCTTTCAATGTGAAGATTGAAAAGGAGATTGCTTTCTAAAAGCAACCAATAATGATGCTTTACCATCTTGTTCTCCATAATGGTTAAGGATATAATTACACAAATAGTTAATTAATACAAATATTAAAAGAAAGTCATTGAAATTAGGTAGGAAAAACAGCATTACCAGCTGAAGAGAAATAACCAGTGACAGAAGCAGCAGGTTAAAAAGGGGGTTAACCAAACCCCCGGGTGTGAGAAACTTGACCTTGTTGTTAATACCGCCAGAGTTGACAAATTGAGATTCCCTGCAATAGAAGTGCTTATTGGCCTGAAAAATCTGTATCTCCCCCTATCTAACAATAACCACTCTCTCTTGTATGGACCCCTACATCCTCCATTTGTTTTCTTTCATAGGGCCCGAGCAACCATGAAAGGAGTTGGTGTGTCTCTAAATATGATGGATGGTCCCTTGAGTAGTTTGCTGTAGCGCTTTCCATCTATGGTTCATATGGGGGTACCGCAGAAGGTACAAAACAACCAGACTTGTTGATGACACCATCAGAGTATCTTAGTTTTGGAAGAGTTATCTGATTCCTGGCTCTTCATCTTCTTTTCCCAAGTGCTTCAGCTATCATGTCCGTATTCCACTTGGTATATTTCATCTGGGTGTTTTTGTCAGTAAGCTTCTCTGTCTTTCTTGGCTCTGCTTCATGGTGCCCACACCAATTTGTTCAACAGATGATGAATCGACAATTCCAGCAGAAAACTGATCGGTTCTGGGAGTTTCAAGAGCAATCTAACACCTGGGTTGAAGTGAAGCTTCCTTTTGATCTTGTCTCATGTGTTGATGATAACTGCATCAAAGTGGGATTGATTGATCAGACAAAAAAGATCAAGGAAGAGCAGTCACAGGAAGAAGGATATGATAGTCCTGAAGAAAGGAAGAGCATGAAAAAGAAGGATCATGATGGAGGAGGAGGAATTGAAGACAACTCTCTTGTGGTTTTGCCTATGAGAAAAAGAATTTCTTTGACTAAGATGTCTGAGACATCCATTTGGGTCACTGGTGAAAGTGGGTCTATCTATGAGAGGTTCTGGAATGGAGTTCAGTGGGTGATAGCACCGCATAACTTACCTATATCAGCAGGGCATGCAATCTCTGTATTAGAAGTCAATCAGACAATCCTTACCATATCAGAAGAAGGGAAGCTATACCAGGTAATACTAAGTTTCAGTTTCTTGAGATTTATATTCAGATTAAAATATCTGAGTATAAACAACTAGGGGGTAGAATTTCAGAAGATTAAGCCAGAATACCATAAGAGTATTGAATTTAACACATAATTCATCAAACATCAACTGAATCACACACACACCCCAAAACAATCCATTTTCTAGTTCTTCTCTTGATATTTAACTTACTAGTTTGTTTATGGTAGAAGGGGATTGAGAAAGAACGAACCTTTAGATTTGTAAAGCAGAAAGTTTCAGTTGACAATACTTAAAATTATTTTGTCTGTCTTCTACAATTTACCAGAGATTTTTCTGGTATGCGTCTTATATGCACACAGAAGACAAGTTTTAGTGATGCAGCTGTTCTGCCCTGCGTGGGTAATGTGGGCTACTGCTTCTTTACCCCTTCTACTACGAAGGTTACCCCAAAAATGAACTTTCCCATCACATCCCACTTCACAAATTTTCTAAAAATCCATAAATGCAACAAGTAGTATAGTAGCTTATGAATAAGCCACTTACCTTAGACTCAAGCCACATGGCTAGAAAGATTCCCAGTTGCTAGTATGGGTTGTTTTATCCCCTTTCCTCTTTCAGATGCAACTGAATGAGAACTCGCAACCAATTTGGGTAGAGTTCATGCCTGCATTTTTCAATCAAGGAACAAATGAAGAAGCAGAACAGAGTTCAGAGATTCAAATAAAGTCTGGTGTTGTTTCACATGATGGGCTGTAAGTATATCAATTTAATTTTAGGATATTTTCTTCTGGGAGCCATACATTATGGTGGAGGAGAGTCAAACCTGATTGCTGCAGGAATGCTTTGCATCTGTACTGACAGCTCCTTGATTTTGCCAATTGCATGCCAGGAGAGTTTATTTCTGCACTAAGAGTGGGTTGTTGTTGGAACTTATTGATGTTGAACAGTTGAGGTACAGGATCCCTTCATCTTTTAATGTCTCAATACTAGTAAACACCTTTTGAATTCCACACTCCATAGATGTAGTGTAGATTTCAAGAGAAACTAATGTTCATTTTGGGCACCTGTGCTACATACCTAGAACAGTTGGGAGAATCACAGCCGACCACCAGGAGCAGATGTTGCAGCAATAGCTGATGCTGCTTCAATTAGAACAGAAGTAGTATATACCATAAGGTAAGAAAAAAAGTACCAATAGCCATGTAGATATGTTTATGCAGACCGAGTGGAAATATCTCCTGGGTGATTAAGAATGCCGTTTAGCACACAATTTATTTCTACTAAACTAATAGGTCGCTGGCTCCATCTACTAGAAAATACCCAAAAGTTAATAAAACAAACTGCAAGAAAAAAAGAAAAAAAAAAAAAAGAGAGCAAATAAATAAAAGTAAAGTTACATGCACACACATATACATTTTTGTGCATGTGTATAGGGAGATGGAGGGTAAGTGGATGGGTGTATGTATGTGTGCAAAAGAGTTTGCTCTAAGGATATTATGAATGCAAATATCTGTTGCCATTTAGGATGGATATCTTGTTTATTCCCAATCTGAAAATCTTCTTCTACACTAAAATTGAAGCTGTGCAATAGTTCTACAGGTGATCTCTATGAACATGATAAAAGCTCAAGGCCATCATGGAAGAAGCATATACGGAAAGAAGGAAGAGAAGAAGATAGTTCTGTTATACCCTTACTGGGTTGTACCTTACATGGCCTGAGTGGAGACCACTCTGTATCATTGTTTCTTCTAACAAAGGTAAAAAGTGTAAAAAATATATGTACGTTAAATTGTAAACTATCAGAACAGATTGTTACTTCATCTTCTCTTAGCAAACAATTTTAATGCAATATTTTACAAATTTCTGTAAATACACAGGGTGGTAAATTGATTGAAAGAAGGCTACACCAAAGGAAATGGAAATGGATGACCCATGGAAGTCCAGAAGATCATCACCTGACATCTATCATACCAGAGCTGCAAGATGAGACAAATGAAAAGTTCTTTTCATTATTTCTTACTACAGCCACTGGATATGTTTTTGAGTATCGATTACCAAAACAGTCAGGTGAGTCAAGTGGATATGTAGAGTAACTTATAATTCTTCTCTTCCTTTGCTCTTTTTTCTTTTTCATTTTGTGTGGAATATTTTGAGAGGTAATGTTCTTAGCAAAAATATGAACATCCTATTTATGGGGTTAAACAGCATGATACCTAGACATGTAAAGTATGTTTTTAAGATGCAAACCACTTTGGATACGTGAGAATTAAACATGGACTGTCACACAGAGTAAAAGAAATGATAAATCTAACGAAAACACTGCATTCTTGATGTAAATTTTGCATGTGAAGACAGGTATAGATCGAGACAACCAAATTTCAGAAGCATGGTTGAATCATATGCATCCACCAAATACAAAAGCTGCAAGAGGTATTTCTGGGATAAAATTTCAGCCCGGCAGGATACTGTTTCCACTGGATGATGGTAGACTAGCAGAACTACATATACCTGGTCAAGGTGGGGAAAGTTCAGGGCCAACATATCAATTTAACACCCGAAGGAAATCACCAAATAAGTACATCTGGTCAATATTAGACGCACCAGAGACTGAAGGATGGAATGCAGAGTACTGTACAGAAGAACGTGGACCTATGAATTGCTTTTCAGGTACAAAAGATGAATTAAATGATTTAGGAATGGCTAGATCAACTAGAAGACGGAAGGGTAACCAAGCACAGCATGATTACTTAACTCCAGGCACATCCAATGTTAAACTAGTTAGATCATCAGAAGAATACAGTTTACCATATAACTGGATCAACACTAACTTCCGCTTGAGAGTAATGCAAGAGGGTAGATCATTTTTCCTCATTACAGATGGTGGTTTGACTTTTGAATATCTTTACACTGAACCTGTATGGCTCTGGTTAAGGCATGATCACTCAACACCTATGAAAGGTGCACTAGGAAACTACAATGGAAGTATTTTTATGGTCAACACATATGGTAGTTTGCTTATTAGGGAAAGGAGTAGCAATGAGTTAGCATGGATAAATTGCACTGCTATGCGGAAAGGAAGGCAAGTTATTGGAGGCTCTCCGTGGGATGGAATGCCAGGTAAAACTATGAAAGTCACAGCTGAAGATGCACTATTCTTGGTGAGCAAAAGTGGAAAACTATTGCAGTTCACAGTAAGTTGCTAAAACCAAATAAGTGTTACTTCTTCAATTACTTTTTGTAAGCACTTTACCTTTCTTTTAAGTTATTCTTCCATTCCTCAATTAAAAGTAGAAGGATAAAGACTTCAAGAATGCTACTAGTCTTCTAGAATTTGCTTTTCCCAAAGATATTAAACCTAGATTAACGGTAAATGCATCTTCTCCAAATTATACATATTCCCCTTGGTACTGACACCTAAGCTTCATGATAGCCAACAGCATAAGTGATCAAATAACCATTGTTATCACTAATATAAAAAATTTTCTTATAATCATAGAATTAAGCATTGACAATTGGAACTGTTGTACAGGTATTTCTAAGGAAGTTTAAGTGGAAAGACTGTCGAAATCCTCCAAATACTAAAGTTGCATGCATAGTAGACAAGGAACTGTTCAGGGAAAATATAGTGTTTGTCATTGGAAGAAATGGCAGGCTATACCAGTATAACAAAGTGACTGACTTGTGGCATGAGCATCAGCAGTCTCAGCATTTGATTCTGTCACGATCACCAGGATGTGCTCTAAGGCCATCATCAATGTCACTGACTGGCTCACTATTCATGCTTTCAGAAGATAGTAGATTGGTTGAATATCACTGGAACTCATGGGATGGGTGGAACTGGGTGGAACATGGCACTCCATACAAAGATGTAACCTTGGTTGGTTCACCAGGTCCATGCTATGAGGGTAATCTACTATTTTTGATTGGTTCAGATGGACATGTATACCTCAGATATATGGACCAATTTACATGGAGATGGAAAAACTGTGGCTACCCATATATTGGAAACAATGGTATTGAAGACCAAACAAAAGATTGGAATGAAGTTTGTATTGACAATGACCTTGCAACTAGCTTGGAGAGTGATGCAGAAAATTTAAATGATCATGACAATAACTGTGACCCCAAGGTTGTTAGCTCTTTGCACTTATTCCTACAACATTCTTGATACTAAGCTAATTGCAATCTTCTGGATATATACAGGTCGCATCTACAAGACCAATTCCATTTTCTGAGGATTCAGTTATCTTCGAGCTGAGAGATGGCAGAGTAAGCATCCATTGACATCTCATTTCCTAACAGACATCTTTAGTTTAGCACAAGCTAACCACCATATCGTATACCATAAAACCTATGTTACTGAGACTAATATTAATATTGGACACATAAACACAATGACACGGGTAAGTTCAATCTTGCTTAAGGTTTTTTCATACCCATGTAAGTTCAAGGTGGATATTTTCACAAAAAATGTCATCTGAAGGAAGCTTTTAAACCACAATGTAAAAAAACCAAGCTGACAATTAATATTATTGAATGGCAGTTGGCAGAAATGCAGAGGGTGGAGGGAATGCAATGGGTTTGGTCACGCATCATTGGCACTCCATCAAGCTTATGTGTAGGAAGTTACTGGACTGCTTTGGCATCATGAAACCAAACACACTTGAATCACACAGCATCTCATCAAATACACACCAATGTACACAATTACAGGCTACTGCCAAACTATGTACATCAGATACAAGTATAATCAAGTTCTATACTTTTTTTTTTTTCTCCATTGTTTTGGTTGTGGTTAACAAACAACAAAATCATTCCAAATTTCAACTTAACAAACTAAAACCATGCGGTGTCCATGTCGTCCGAGGTCTGCTGGGCAGAACGACGTCGTTTTTGACTGGGATCGTGAATAAAGCTTGAATTTTTTTCTTTTTTGCGCTTGTGTTGCTGTGTTCATGGTGGGTTCTCGAATCAGCTCCCGAAAGAAAACATTTTGGGGATGGTTCTTCATCGCAATCGGCGCCATTTGCCTGCCCATGTTCGTCTTTGCTGCTGTTGTGTCGAAGCTTCTTCCGCCGTCAGATAACCCCGTCATAGCCGCCGTCCAGAACGACAGGTAATTTTGATGGGCAATGACTGCTTAAAGTTGCCTTCTTTGATGTACTATTAGGAGTTTGGAAAGGCAAAACTCTTACTATGGCCTTATACCATATAGGAAGGGATGGAAGAGCAATTTGGGTTCTTAAGGAATGTTTACGCCATGATTCTTTGAGGATTCTGCTTAAATTAATTTACTCAGACATTTAAATTTTGGATAAGAGGGAGATATATCAGGTCCAGTGTTTATGCTACGAAACAAATGTTCAGTGAAAACTACACTTTTGAGGTTGTGGGAAGTCTTTAGTATTTGGGACATTTTTCTGAAAATGTGCATTCACCAGGAAGCAAAGAACCAGTTTACACTTGCTTGAAAGATGGATACACTTCATAATTTATTAATCAACTCGGTACGGTCATTCTTTGAGCGAAATGGAAGCAATCAATTGAGATTAATATATATATATATATATATATATATAGATATTGAAGCAATTAAGGGGTTGCTTGGTGGAGATTGGATTCAAGCAGTATCCAACTCTCATTCTTTAGGCCCTAACAATGTTGCATAGGCATTGTGTATGTATGGCAAGCTTATTGCTTAGATCTTCTGCTCATGGTAGGCATAGCTGTTCGCTTTCTTGATCTGGGTGATGGTGATAATGACTAATGACACTATGACAGTTAAGGTGGTATTCATGTTGCATGGCTGAATGGTTCTAAAGTTGACCACTTTTCCCTTTTTAATTCAAGCTAGATACTTTCTGTAGCTCTCTTACCTGTCTTGAGCAATCAGCAGCTGCAACTTGCCACTTATAACATTCATAAAGTTTCTTATTTCAATTGATTCTGGATGCTAAAAACATTGTTGTTCTGGAAATATCTTATTATTGATGACAACAATGGTAAGTACTCTTGTATTTTTACATGACAGGTATTACTACCTCTTGGTGCCCTTGACCCTTCCTGTTCTTGTGGTTCCTGTATATTTCCATTGGCTTAGCATGCATGAGATCTTCTTAGCAGCAAGCACAGATCTCATCAGAGGAAAAAAAAAAAAAAAGACTATGGTGGAACATGACATCGTAATTCAGGAACACAATCCATAACCTGCTTATAGTCTTCTGTTTTCTCTATTTGGACAAACAAGTAACCAATTAGGCCATTCCACACGTAAATCTAAATAAGTCACTTATGTAAGTTTTATATAAATTATCTATCCTTTATTTTACAATCCAAGAGTTGAGATTGGTGCTTGTATTGGTTAATCCTGCATGAATATTGATCTAGAAAATATATCAAGATCTCCTCCTTCTGGGTTATGGTGATCGAGGTGGAGGGGGAAGGAGGATTCGAACCTTCCACTTGGGTATTTATTAGGAAGTGCTCATGGGGATATACCACTTGTGTCACTACCCGTGGATATCAACCATGAAGATTAGATTTCCTCCTCGTTTTCAAGGAAGCATGCAAGTATCTTGACAATGTAACCTTGAGCAATTTGTTGTGTGGGTCCAACTGCATATTAAATTCAGTGGTTCCTTTCCATACCCTAATAATTCAAGCCTAATAGTCCAACATTTAGTCGGACAAGACAAAAGACCATGTTAGTCTACCTCCCCTTCAATTAAATCATAATCTATGATGTGGACCTTGTCAATCTTTTTTATAATTTTATTGACTTTGTAAATAAGTTATTTTTTGTATTAATGACTTCTTTATCTATTATTAAGTATTTATTATTAGCTTAATTAGAAATGGCCTTCTCTATAGTACTCTTAAGAGGAAAATTTTATAAATAAATATTTTTTCCCTATATAGTTACTTCTACTAATTAATAATTAAATAAGAGGTTAGTAGTAATATCTTTATAATGAATATAAGAGATTTTAAATTTAAGTCATATAATGTGTAATTGACATGAGTAAAAGGATAAGAAATAGTTGATTTTTATTATATAAGTTAGGATATTTTTTTATAAAAAGAATATAATTAAATAAGTTCTCCCTTCATTTTTTTTTTTAACATGTGGGCTAAAACTAGAGTTGGGCTACTTGAGATACTCTAGCTTGACCCAATAAAGAATAGTGGAGCTTGGGAAGCCCAACAGATCATATTGGGGCCCAGTTTGTCATGATTAAGTGGGACATGAGCAGTACAAATGTTGTGGACTCACTCCGTCTCGACAACAACATCAACATCAACGATCTATTATTTTCTCTGATTTCTTTTCCCCTTACCCATCATATCTACAAGGAAAGGAAACAAGCCTTCCAAGTGTGACCCACAAAATAAATTCCTATTCAAAATTCAATCATTCATTAGCTCCCAGTTTTAGAAATATGTTTTTTTAATATTATTGTTTTATTTTTAATTATTAATGTTATATTTTTTTTTATTTTAATTGATTATTATATTTTTTAATTTATTATTTTTTTATTTTGATTATACAATAACAGATAATTATCTCTCATCTTTTATCTCATCTCACTCGTATGCCGACTTAAACTCAAAACTCCTTTTTTCTAGTGGAAAAAGATAATTATTAAATTATTTAAATCATTTCACATGTATTTTAATTTATTAAAAATAAAAAATATAAAATTTTTAAAATAAATATAATATAAAAATATAATAAACAATCACATTAAAAATTGTATGACATTAACCGTTATGATGCGACAATAACCCACTTTTTTTTTTGGTAAAAATTAAAATTAAATCGAACTTAATATTCTAAGAATGTTTTTTTTTTTTAAAGTTATTTTCAACATTTTGATAAGCTAAAAGCTGTTACAAATTTGTAACTCTTTTATAACAGAAATTTATGAGGTAGGATCAAGTTATACGGTTACACTGATTTTTAGTTATTAATTTTAAATTTTAAATAATTAATATAAAATTTAAAATTTCAAAATAACTCTTAAATTTTAAAATATGTGATTGAAAAATGGCATGAGAGGTTTTTAAATTTTAACCAATGTAAGTTGATCT
>BPVZ01000007.1:3465142-3477489 GCA_020521535.1 Rubroshorea leprosula
TTTTTTTTTTTTAACAGAAAATATCCGTTACATATATTTGGCCGAAAAAAAATATACGTTAGATATGGAGGGGCATGAAGAATGCTACCTGCACTTGACGGGTAGCTCTGATCAGTTAGGTGTCAAATTTTCTTTTTCTGTTTTTATTTGTAAAAAAGGTGTACACTCAGTACAGTCTGTTGAGTGCATTTAGCACTGATTTATTGATTATATATCTTACTTTAATGGATGGTTTAATGACAACTAATTAATTAATTTAATGGTTATTTTTTGAATTTGAGTTATATGATATATGGGTGTAATAAAATAATAGATAAAAAATAAGTATCTCTCGATAAATATGTAATCAAAATTTAAAAAATAGTTTAATGGTTAAAAATATAAACTTTTAAGTTGAAATCCTAAAATTGAAGCCTTGAATTGAGTGAAAAGAAATTTGAAATATGAGGGGTTATTATCTTTTGAATAGTCCATAATCAAATATATTAAAAAAATTAATTATATATCTTATAGGATTTTTATAAAATTATAAAATAAAAAAATATTATATAATTTAAATTATTTTAAATTATATAATTTTAATTATTTTAAATTATATAATTTTAATTAATAGATATATATATTTTATTTAATAAAATTTATTTTATAAGATAATCTAATAAAAAAATAGATATCATTTTTTATTTTTAAAGTAATTGAAATTTTAATATTAAAATACGTGATTTTATTTAATAAAAATTTAATTTAAACTTTTAAAAATATTTTATTAAACATTAATATATTATGATATATATAATTAATTTTTAAATTTAGATATCAATATTTAATAAGATGAAATTTTAATTTTTAGATATAAATTAAATCTTTAATAATTTTTAAAAATTGAGATTTATATATATTATTTTGAATATAATTTAAATTATAAAATAAAAAATTTAATTACAAAATTTTGAAATTTGTTCTGAAATAATTTGAAGGGCTATGGAGTTTTGATGAAGGTGAGCAGTGGAGTTGGAGTGAAGAAGTAATGCACATGAAATGAAATCCAATTTAAATTATTTTATGACAAAAAGGACAGGAAAAGAAGTTCGTCAGAATGATGGCAAGTGAACGTGCAGTATTTTAGACATCACCTCCACACGCGACTTTGTAGCGAGTGTTTTCACTTCTCCTAATTTACAAATGTGGAAACTACCACTGTAATTTTTTTTTATTTCATTTTTGTAATTAGTTGTTTACTCCTCTTAATAACATTCATCTTGGTAAAAGTATCTCACTAGGAAAATTTTTAAGAGCTAGGCATGTTAAACAACTAAAATCTAGTGTACTAACAAAAAAAATTAATCTTTGTGAACAGTTTCTAAATTGCAATGTAATACAAATGTAAATATTGATCATTTCATAAAATTGTCTATATATAACGATAATAATATCTAAATTTAACGGTTTTAACAAATTTTAACTGTTTTAATGAATTTTAACGGTTTTAACAAAATTTAACGATTTAGATATGAAATGAATATTTCATAACACGTGTGTTGGAGCTTATTCGACTTTTATAACATGCATAATGATCTAGATACAATTTTAACTAGTGAGTTATTTATATCTTGCATGATTTACTTAAATAATTAGATGTTAACATGTTATACTATCATTTTTCATCCTTTGAATATTTACTTATTTAAATTTCAACATAATGAAATGATTTAAGAAAAATAAATATAGATCTTATGTAAAAATGATGTTAGTTGATATATAATGACAACAATATCTATATCTAACGGCTTTTAACAAAGTGCAACGGTTGAATCTTCTATAAAATATATAATAACGTCTCAAATCTTTTTATCAAAATTTATTTGAATCTTCCATGACATGCGTAACGATTTAAATGTTAGTTGGATAAAGATTTAAAGTGATGGCAAGCATAAACATAAAAAAAAATTAAATAAAATAAAAAGTTGCCACATTGATTGATTAAAATTTAGAAACAATCTCACTACATTTTCTTCTCTCCCACCCTCTCTAATTAAAATTTTATGCTCATTATATGACCATAATTTTATATGGTATTCAAATGCCTTAAATCCAAGTACTGATTTTTATTAATATTTTATGCCATCCAATTCTCAAGTCTAGAATGGTAGATGACTTTGGACTCTTGATAAGATTTAACCCTTTAGGATATCCATATCTCATTTCATGTCTCTACTTCCCTAAGTACAACAAAATTTTAAAGAAAAGAATGTGGGAAAGAAACTTGACTGGACCATCATCATCCACTTTATCCATTTTGAGATTATGGGATATAAATTTAATTTAAGGGTGTAGAAATTGTGCATGTAAAGGGGGCGAGTGTTCATGGGTTTTTTTGAAGTTTTTGAAGCAGATCTGAAGCTGCTCTTCCACTTAGCCTTTGTTTTGTCCAATTCTGTGAAGACAAATCCCTCAAAAAATTAAAAGATGTAAGAAGGACAGAGAAAAAACAACGTGAGAGTGGGTTTACTCTCCCAAGGCTGCCTCTGCCTGCAGGTTTTGCACTGCCACCAAAAGTTTTAAGATACACATAAAGAGAGAGAAAAGATTAGTAACATCACCACCATCCATCAAAGCACCTTCCCTCTTCTCCTCCTCCTTCATAAACACCCAAATCCTGTTATTTTCTTTGATGTTCTCCATGGATGTCACAGAGGAAGCTTCACCTTCATTTCTGCTTATTGCCTCACCCTAATTATACTAAAATAATTATCAAATTGCACCCTTCAGAACATAAAGTCTACCCTTTTCTCTACCTTTCTTCTCTTCCTCTCTCTTCTTCATAGTAGTGAAATTTCTTCTGTTGTTTAGGTTTTTCAGTAGGGAAATTTATCTTGGTTTGGTTCCATGGATTCATATGAAGCTACAAGAATGGTGTATTCAAGGATCCATAACTTGGACCCTGAAAATGCCTCAAAAATTATAGGGTATTTGCTTATACAAGACCATGGAGAGAAGGAGATGATACGTTTAGCCTTTGGACCAGAGGCTCTTATACATGCGACGGTTATCACGGCCAAAACCCACTTGGGTTTACTCTCCTCCTCAAACCCACCAACACCCTCCACTCCTTCCTCCCCTTCTCCTTTCTCTTCAAGACCTCGTCCTCTGTCCATCCCTGCAAGTACCAGACTCAACGCTGCCAACAATGGCGGTTTTGACATCACAAACCCTTCTTCTCCGTTTAGCCACCTCCCCATGAGTCCCAGCACCAATTCTCCTCTCTCTTATGCCAGTATTGTCAATGGAGCTAACAACATTGCAAATGGGCCTGGATCTTTGCCCTCCATTACAAATAATTGTAACGAAAATGAATTCGTCGACGATTACCAGTTACAGGACCACCTTTCTTTCCTCAAGGAGTCCAAAGCTGAAGACTTGTTCGATCCCCGGCTTGACTTAGCGATGAGCCCAACTGGGTTGGGCGATTCTTCTCTGCACCGGCGGAGTTTCTCTGTTCCAGGAATGTGTTTTGGCTCTGAAGATGTAAATTCTGGGTTGGGATGGAAACCCTGTTTGTACTTCGCCAGGGGATTTTGCAAAAATGGCACTAGCTGTCGATTTCTTCATGGGGATTGTGCCGACGGTGGGGCCTCCGCCGTCGTTGGCTCGCCAAGCAATCTCAACGAGTTCGAACAGTGCCAGGAGCTGCTTAGATCAAAGGCGCTCCAACAACAACAACAAAAACTTGCCTCTGCTTCTCAGTTCATGGCAGCCGGAGCCTCTTTTCCATACAACAAATGTTTGAATTTTCTGCTGCAACAACAAAATGAGACCCAAAGGTACACAAAAAAATACACATTTAACCATTGCATTTTTATCAAGTGCAAAGTCGTAGCTTTGAGAGAAAAATGTTAATGGGTTTTGGTGTGCAGATCGGCAGCACCATTGATGATGGGGGATGAGCTTCTCAAGTTTGGCCGGGGCCGCCTGGAAAGGAATGATTTTTCATCAATGGGACTAGGAGGAATGGTGAACCCAGGTTCCAGACAGATTTACTTGACATTTCCAGCTGACAGCACCTTCAGAGAAGAAGATGTCTCAAATTATTTCAGGTAATTGAGCCATTGTTTTCTGCAACACTTGATCTGATTGTTGAATTTCCACTAAAGATTGTTTTTGTTGTAGCATTTATGGACCAGTTCAGGATGTGAGGATTCCTTACCAGCAGAAGAGGATGTTTGGGTTTGTTACATTTGTGTTTCCTGAGACAGTGAAGATCATTCTGGCTAAAGGAAACCCTCATTTTGTTTGCGATTCGCGTGTGCTTGTTAAGCCTTACAAGGAGAAGGGGAAAGTTCAAGACAAGTAAAATCCATTGTTTCTTCATTATTGTCTTTCTGTTTCTTGTAATCTTCATTGATATATTTTGTTGCTAACCGTGTGAGTTTTCTAGGAAGCAACAGCATCAGCAACAGCAATTGGAGAGGGGAGAGTATTCGGCCTGCCCGAGTCCATCCGGACTTGATTCTAGAGACGCATTTGATCTCCAACTTGGTAAGCAAACTGTGAAGAAGCGTAACTATTTCTTTAATAGTGAAATTCAAGTGGTTGTGTAGTGAATGTCTTATCTTGATACCAACTTAGGAGCAAGAATGTTTTACAACAATACGCAAGAGGTGTTGTTGAGGAGGAAATTAGAGGAGCAGGCTGATTTGCAGCAAGCCATTGAGCTCCAGGGGAGAAGGCTGCGGAATTTGCAGCTTCTTGACCTCAAGAATCATCAGTTCCACCATGGTCTGTCCGCTGGTTCTCCTGTCCCCTCACCAACTGTATCCCTAGCCCCAAACAACCACGCACTAGTTTTCCCGGTCGATGGCATTGATCAAGAAGCACTTCCAGAAGGTTAACATTAATATTGTATGTGCAATTTCAAACGTTTTCAAGTTTCGTTAGCTAGTTATTTTATTTTATTTATTTTTTGCTACAGAGATTGGTGGTAGTACGGCTGCTGCCACATCCCAGACCCAGACTGCTGGTGCAGATGCTGATAAGCAGCTGGAGCAAGTGAATCCAGCTTGCAATCATAACAATGACAATGGTAATATTAATAGTAAGGGGAAGAAAATCAAAAGTGAAGAAAGTGATCTCCCTGAAAGGTATAACACATGATTTCAGATGTTCAGGGAAAGGTTGCCCACAATAGGAAACACCATATTCCACTTAATTTCTCTGCAAACTTTCCATCTAGTAGATTTGAGAAATCCGTCGTTTACATTTTATATTTACGTCATTCTGAAGATTGCTTCTCTTGTAAACATACAGCTTGGATCACATTCTCCCTGATAACCTCTTTGCTTCACCGAAAAAGTCCACTAGCGACCACCTCACTGCTTTCTCCACTGCTTCTGTAGAGGTTGTTGACAAAATCCCAAGTCCTACAACATCAAGTTCTGGCAACAACAACCCTTCCCTGGCTTCTCTTAACTCATGCTTTCTACAAATGCCAAGGTACTTATCACTACTTTCCGTTTCTTTAGCCACAGCAATAAAAACACATTCTTTATATTCCTATGACAGAAGGGAAGTTAATCATGATTAATTTTGGCATGAAGGATTTCTTCTGGACACGGTGCCATTGGCATGTAGTTGGCTTAGGTGCATGGCTAGCAAAGAGGGGATTGAATATGTTAGGGTAAGAGACCATCAATCTTTTTCCTAAGCACATGGATACATGGTGGTCAAATGTGGTTCTCTTTGTAATGTTGGGGTTATTGTTTTCAATGTTTGCAGAATATATTGGAAGCATATACAAGGTCAAGGAAGAAAAAAAAAAATTCCTCAAGCTGTATATCTAAAACCATACCCACAACAAAGGAAAAGATCTCTAGGCAAGGTCTCAGCAAGATCACCATCAGCAATCCATACAATACTATTTACAATCAATACATAATGCATAGGCAAAGGACAGATGAACAAATTTATGGGAGTGGGGTCTTTTCTCTTCATCTTCTGTGTACCCTCCCTCTAGGTAAAGTTGTCTTGGACCACAAAGCAATAGCAGCAGGAAAAAAAACAAAGGCTAGCAGCAGTGATAGTAACTCTTTTCTCATATATATTGTAATTTTACTCTTTAACCCTCCTTTCTAGTGAGGTGAAAAAAAAACTATAAAGAAAATGAAAGTTGTATGAAGAATAGACCCTGGAAGTTTAAAAAGCAGTGTAGCAGGAGCATAACTACTATTCTGATGCACAAACTTAAAAAGGAAAAACAGGCCAATGACTCAGACGGGTGTTTGGGGGGGTGGTGGAGGATGAAAGCTGTCTCAGGCACTTTTGTAAGTTTTTGTTGTTCTTGTTATCTCAGTGCCTGTCATGTATTAGATTTTGAAGCAGGCAGGCAAGTGAACAGGAAGGAAAGGTGTTGGAAAAAAATAAAAGAAAAATGGGAAAAAGAAAAGGTTGCTCTTTCATGTGATTAAAGGTGACTTTAGGGGACTCTTTTGTCTCATTTTGTGGTTTCTTTTAGGTGGGCATGAATGGGTAAGGGCCACACTATCACATGGGTTCTGACAGATATATATCAAATGGTATCTCTGGCTACCACGCACTCCTTTCACTTTCACTCTTTTAACCTCATTCACATTTTAATATTTGATTCTGATTTTTGTGTTTTCTGGGTCTTAGTGCCCCCCTTCTCCCCTCCTTAAATCAAGCTGGGACAGGCCCTACATGTGCTGTTTGTTTTCAATGTTCTCCCTGCTTCAAAATCCTCTCCCGAGGTCAAAATCCAAACCCTTTTTTAAAATGTTCAGGAGAACCAGTACCATGTAAGGATGCTGGTTTTTGAGGCAGGTTAATCAGATTAACTAGTGGGGATTCAATAGATCCTTTTAAAGTAATCAAGATTATTTCCATAGGGTGGTCTGTTTTGTCATGTTAGATTATTTGCATAGGGTGATCTGTTTTGTCGTGTGTTTTGCTCGCCAATGTTTTGATCAACGTGTGTTATGCAGGAGCACCATGAAATTTCCCTTGTTGTCTAAAATAGCACTAATCTCGGGTGATGGTGTAATGTCGGCATCATCATCATCTTCCCCCCAATTCCTTCCAAATTAGCTGGCTAGCTCATTGCAAACAAAAAGCACTTGATATCTCTAATGCAGGTTTATTTTGTCCTTAGAAACAGTATTATCATCATCATGTCTAAGGATGAAGTCAAAATCGTAACCATATTTTAGTCCAACTTTAGACGTCCCGAGTTAGAAATTTCACAGGGTAGTGGTTAGGATATTTTTACGTTCTCAAGCCAAGTGATGCATGCCTCCGTTTGTTGTTTTTACTTTGTCATTGATTAAATATAGAATTATATATCTAAAAAGTGTAATGCAGTTTGAACTGTATTAAATTGTATTACATTAAACACTAAATAGGGTAAGTCCCTTGATATTGTAGATTTTTCCCTCCATTCAATAGTACTTGTTTTACCATTTAGCATAATATAAACTATAAAATAAGATTCTCATTATATATCTAGGTTATTATTTATATAGGATTGGGCCTACTAAGTATGTAATAAAGGTCAAAAAAATTGCAAACAAAACACTCAAGGCAATGGAGATCAGAGGGGATGAACAAAGGAAAGTTTAAGATGATTTGATAAAATAGGTTATTTCAGTTGATGATCCAGGCATACAAATCCCCTATTTATAAAACAATGATAGAGTTATAATCTCATATAGAATTGTAAATTTATAATTTTAAAGTGTTAATATAAATTACAATGGATGAGTCATTAAATAAAAAAAAATCAAATTTATAATCACACGTAAAGATTATTGATAAAAGGTAAAATACTCTCTACATGTGGTAGACCCTTAGTGATCCATATAGCCTTAGGGATTAGCTTTGTAGAGACTTAGGGATTAGCTCCGATGTCTCTACAGGTACTCTAGGTCAAGCTCAAGGAGCTTTCTTAAGGAAACTTCATTGAGCTAAGTTTCCCCATGGCTTTTAGGACTTAGTTGGAAGCTTTATGTATGACCTATGAAATTATGAGAGCGTAACTTGGGTATAGTTAAGATCTATGAACTAGCACCTTCGACCTTGTGGTCAAGACAAAGTATCAGGTATAGTGAGGCCATATAAAAATGGCAAACACGTCCAATAAAGTCATAAATCATTAGGAAACATTTTTTATCGTCATAGTCACATGACACTTTTCTATTAGTTGTTATAGTTGCGATGGTATTTTTCTTGTAGGTTTGCAAGGAACTTAGCAAATTAGATGTGCATATCTAGTAGGTTTCCACCAAAAAAGACAAACTATTAAAGGGGTCTTCTTCCCCAACTCAAAGGTGATTTTCTCTCTCTTTTCTGCACCATTTTCCTCTATTTTCTCTCCTCTTCTCCTCCTTCATCTTTTATTAGAATACTGCTAACTTGAGTATCATAGTACGAATGCTGAAGCCACTTCCAGTGCATGCACTAGCCAACTTTCCTTTTTCCTGTGCAAGGATTTTCAAGCTCCCAACAGCTAAGTCAAATCTGTACAATGAGAATTCCTCTTTTGCTCACGACAATAAATTCAAGATTATCAATTATAAATTTAAAATATTATATAAAACTATACCTACATCATTTTCGTTATTTATATATAGTAGTACTGTAGGTAATTCATACTTTATGAAATGAGCCGAACTTTCGTGGGCGGATTTTGTATGAATTGACTTAAGAAATATTCCACATTCGCAGAGCAAATGATTATTGAAGTTTTAATGCATGTTTGATTGCTTGCTCTTCAAGAAAAGAAAACGGAGAAAGTTACAATTTGACTTATTGGGCGAAACAGTCCATAATTCAATCAACCCACAGCTGTCGCTTTTTGAGCTTAATGGCAGCAATCAACTGAGATTTTTTTTTTCTCATTTTAACTTTTTTTTTTTGAATTGAAGCAATTAAGATAGAGTTATAGGCAACTCTATTTTATAATTCATATTATATTAGATGGTAAATAAAAAATTATTAAATAAAAAAATTTTAATATTAGAAACTTAATTTTTTTTTTTTTTAACATGAAAATGTGGGGTAATAAAAGTAATTTGATTATTATTGTAACGGATAAAACTCTAACAAACGTCAGGAGTTTAATATATCTGAACTCAAGAAGTCAAAATTGTAAATGCAAAACTTAATTGTATTTTAATAGTTATTATAGTGTAATCTAATAGTATAAATTACATTACACTTTTTTTTTTTTTAAGATAGTTTTACTTTCAACACTGCGAATTACTGCTCCTATGCATCATGGATCGGGGTTTTGACTGTTTGCATTTACTGTTAGGTCACCATTCACCAATCAAGTGGGGTAATAATTTTTTACTCATCGGGATGATAATATTCTACTCAATAAGTGCAATTTCCAAAATAGTTTCAAATAAAGCTTAAGGAGTGCATGGACATTGATATATCATGAGACATGAAAATGACATACTAATGTGGCTTTACCAAAAGTGGTCATCATGACCAAAATGGGCTTCTTAATTAACCCATGATTTCCCCCTCCCCCCCCTCTCGTGTTAGGGCCCAATTCAATAATTAAATAATTTTGCACTTTATTTTTAATATTAAAAGGAAAACAAAAAAAATCTAGTGAAGGATATGGAGACAATCATGGAACTTGATAAAATAATGCAGGATTTATAACTGTAATCAATTATTTAATCACTCGTTTAATATTATATCACATTTCATAAAATATTATAAAAACAAAAAAATTGTAACTCACTATTTTCTTATCTAAATACAAGGCTTGTTTTTCCTTTTCATGTGAGAATATGAAGACTTTTTGCTTTCTCCTACAATTGATTGACAGTAGGGGCAATAGAGTCACTTGAGTAAATAATCTTTGACAGACAGACAGACAGACAGACATTGTTAGCGTCGCATTAACGGGCCGTCTTCTCACACCCAGATCAAAACTAGGGATGTTTCGTGGGCTAGTGCAAGGCTTGGGCCGAATGGTGTGTCTTAATTTTTTAAGCCCAATTCAGGGTAATTTTTTTTTTTTGAACAGTTTTGTCACGGGGCGGGTTCAAAACCCGCCACATGAGAGGGGATGTGCACTTTTCAGTGACTCTAACCACTGGGGCACGCGGGCCAAGTGCCCAATTCAGGGTAAATTAATTACTTTAAAAAATAGGAAAATAAATGTAGTGCTGAGATTGAGGAGGAGAGAAGGTGAAATTATTGAGGAAATCAGGAGTCAGTCAGCCTCGTGGGCATGGGCGTCCTGCAGTGAAGTTAATCCTAACTCATTTATAAATACACCTTTCTATTTAATTAATTAATTTATTTTCATGTATTTATAATTTTTTATTTTTAATAAAAAAATTATTATTAAATTATTCAAATTTTTAATAATTTATAAATTAATTTAAAACTATAAAAAAAGGCGGTATAAAGAGAAGAAACTATAAAAAAAGAGTTTTATATTTTTTTGGACCTTCCTTGACAATAAATGTGTGGTTCAATACTAAAATTATTATGTAAAATACTTTAATAAAATTATTTTTTGTTAATTTATTAATGATATTTCTTATATTAATTATGCAGTTCAATTTTTTTTTTATTAGGGCAAATGGTTCGAGGGTAGGGAAAATGATCGAACCCTTATCATGATAAAAAATACTTATATTAAACTGCTGGATCATTAGACCAACAAAACTTTTTCATTATATAGTTCAGTTTTAAAAAATACTTTTTATAGGAAAAATCAAATAACATTACCTTTTATTGAGCTATTTTTTAGTTTTTTTTAATTGCCCCATAAAAGATATTTATTTTTTATTTTTTAACTAATCATACTTATATATCATACAATATGAATTCAACAAATAAATATAGTTTATTACCTTCATCTATTCTTTTAATATAATTATAGGTATAATGGAATATTAAGAATTGATATTGTACGTGGTATTCAGGTCGGTCTCAATGCTATTGTTAGCCATACAGCCCATACCATGCTTTGAATGAAAATATTACTATTATAAAACTTGTAATAGTCATTTAAATTCATTAGTTGTGAGTCAAAGAAAGAAAAAAGGTCGAAAAACAATTTAAATGCTGGCTTGGGGTCAGCATGCTATATAGATGTGTCCCTTCTTAACCAATCAATCTCGTATGTAACATTGTGGATTACTATTAAGTTAAATTTGATTTATTGCTGACTTAAATATTTGAGTGTTTATCTTGAAAATCCACCTCAAAATTTTACAGGTTTATTCAAAATGAAAATACGAACTGAAAAATGACTTCTAATTTGGTACACTTATAGACGTATTGAATATAATAGAGATATTGGTTTCCTTCTAAGACATATCTAACCACGTAATTGAGACATATATCCTATGAGGACACGTACTAGAATAATGTATAAATTAACATTTAAGAAAATTAATTAAATGAAAGTTTAAGCTGTTGATAATTTATCATTGGCCTTAGATAAATTGGCCTTAGATGGGAAAAAATGATTTGTAAGGGGCTACTTTGTAAAGGAGATAACTGTATTAATAAATAGATTGCCCTGTTTACCTTACGCCGGCTGCTTGTGATTGAATTGAAGATTTTTCTTGACATGGATGCATTACAGATTATCACAGGCAAATTACGATACAGATAAACATACGAAATGTATCCATAATATTAATTTCCTTTGACAAAAATTCTTGCTTTTTTAGGATTTTTTTTTCCTTTAACGAGTTGATTCTTTTTTTCTTTTTCTTTTTTTTTTTTCACACAAAAATCTGAAAATTTGTAATTTTGTAATTTTTCTTTAGATGTAAAATTATTATTACTAGTTTTTATAGCGATAGCGAATCAAATAATTAATTAAACTCTCATATAAACTTGTTAAATTTTTTTTATAATAGATAATGGATTATAGAGTATGAGAAAACTCTTTTGTTCTCTTATTTCTCTTAATCAACTTGAAATTCAAATTTAAAATTTTTAATATTAAAATCTTAATTCTCTAATCGCTTAAATAGAGTATTTAGTATAGCGATTCAAGTCTCAATAATAATTCAATAGTTAAAATTTTGAAATTTTAAGTTGAGAGTCTTAAGTTTGAATATTAAATTAAGTGAAAAAAAATTAAAAAAAAAAGGAAATACTATCTTTTTTTATACCCATCAAGATATATAAAAAAAATATATAGCAATTTGAAGGTAATAATTAATAATTTTGTCTAATTTAATCAATAATAATAATAATTAATTTATTAAATTAATAAAACCACTAATTATTAATTTTAAATTAGTATACTAAATAACTTTGAAGCATCGTTTATGGGTACTTGATTTCTC
>BPVZ01000007.1:3552792-3565980 GCA_020521535.1 Rubroshorea leprosula
TAATATTTATTATTTAATAAATTGATATGGATTTATAAATAAATGGTTTTAAAAATTATAATTAAATGTTTAAAAAATTATAAATGTATAAAATTACAATTAAATTCATAAGTTTAACAAATTTAATAGTGGCAACCTCAGCCCCCAAAGTAGAAAATTCCACGTAAAATAAAACAGAGGGATCACGCCTTGTTGATGGAGTTGGTTTGGTAGTCTTGAATTAGTGGCCATAATTCAGAAAACAAAAGGCAAAAATCAACATTTAACCCCTTATCTTACAAAATTGATAGGTTTTAACCCCTTATCTTATAACATGACACTTTAAGCCTTTTACCTTACAAAGTTGATAGATTTAGCCCCTCACCTTACAAAATTGATATGTTTTAACCTCTCACCTTATATTATGACATTTTTAGCCATTCACTTATACGAATTGAAAAAAATAACCCTCACAAAATATCAGGTTATAACATTCTATTAGTTCTGTTAGTTGACTGTTAACATCCGTTAATATTCCGTTATAAAAAAACATGAAATTTAAATTCAATTTTATATGTTAGTTCCATTAACAGAATGCTAACGGATACTAATAGTCAACTAACAGAACCAACAGAAATATTATAATCTGATATTAAATAAAAGTTATTTTCTTCAATTCATACAAATAAAGGGTTAAAAGTGTCATAATATAAGATAAGAGGCTAAAACCTATCAATTTTGTATTATAAAGGGTTCAAACTTATTAACTTTATAAAATAAAGAGTTAAAAATATTATATTATAAAGTTAAAGATTAAAACCTACCAATTTTATAAAGTAAGAAACTAAAAATTGGTTTTAGCAAACAAAATTCCAATTCTCCTCCGTAAAGAGAGTCCATCGATATCCACAATTCAGGAAATATAGAGAGCCATCTATGGAAGAAAAAAAAAGGAAATTAAGTCAATTCTTAAAACGGTTTTAGTGTGTTCACATTTCAGCAACAAAGGAACATTTTTCAGGTAGCAGTCAACATTTGACCATCCAATTCTCACCTGCTGTCTCGTCTTCTTTATCACCCTCCAATCAAAGGAACCCTGGAACCACACTTCTCTCCCACTTGTCAGGATCTGATTGCAATTTGCAAGTACAACCCTGTACCCCAACGATGTACCAGATTTTGGGGCGGAGAGAAAGTCTATTATACAACCGGGATACCACGTCAGCTGGTATCCCCATCCAATAATAGAATGACACCTTATAAAAAAATAAACACCTCCTAATTAAATAAGACATGTCACTAGCTTAACGGAAACATATGAAACGGAGAACATCATCGCCCCAAATGTTTTCTCTTCCCTTCATTCCTCTCTCATCTTTGTCTTTCTCTTTCTTTCTGGAATTCTCATACCTTCCACTTCTGCTGCAATTCATAATGGTTATGTTTGGGAACTTAAATTTGAATTTGATGAGTGTAATTGAAATACATGTATTTAAAATATATGTATTTTGAAATATATTGTTTGGATTAAATTAAAAATAAATAAATTTTAAATACATGTATTTTTAAATACATTGTTTGGATATTTTAAAATATTATGTATTTAAAATTGAATTTCTCTATTAAATTAAATTTTTTTCTAATTATTATTTAAATTTAATAAAATCAAAATTAACAATTTTAATTTTTCAAAATATTATTTGAACGGCCCGCTCTGACCCAGTGGTATTGGACTCTGGGTTAAAGCTGTTCACCTCAAGTGGGTTGCACGTTCGAGCCCTACGGAATCTTTTTCCCCCCTCTCCCAATTAACCCTATAAATAATTACAAATTGTTCAAAAAAATATTATTTAAATTATTTCAAGATAAACAAATTAGATAAGAAAAAAAAAAAAGAAACAATGACCTCCACTAACATACCATTCATGTATTTAAAACAATGAAAGCTAGCAACTGAGAAGATCAACTAAAGAATGGATTTCTAGGTGCTGAGGAGAACAATGCAACATTTAAAACCATAGCAAAAGATATTCAAACTGAAGAGGTAAAGATATTCAAATTGAAGAGGTAAGTAACTTGAAAACCCAATCCTCCTTCCTTCTTCAGTGATCTACAATAATTAATAAAGAAGATAACTTGTAAAACAAAAGTTCCCAAGTATTTTGTAATTTTTGGAAGCTACTTGAACTTGATCACCGCTGCAATTTATAATATATTACTAACACTCAGTCATGCCTCAAAAAGTCAGATAAGAAAAACTCTAGAAAGAGAAGAGAAAGGAAAGAGATTGAGTTAATAATTCCAATAGTTCACTTGTAAAAGCAACCAATAAGAAATTTATCATGCATTCATGAAGAAAAACATGTACAACCCACTCCACATGTTCTCAACTAGAAAGCTGACACGCACAAGCAAATACCAAACCCACCTTTTTTGCTTAAAGAAGAAATGAAAATAGGAAGAATGGAAGGCAACATTTAAACACATAAGAATAAAGAATGTCAATGGTGTTCTCATAACAGGAGCCAATTATACACAACTTGAGTCTATCAGCTAAAAGCCAAGTTAAAAGTCGTATCTTCCTTTCTGTTCATAATGTAAAGAATAAAAAATCCCTACAGCTCAGCTTGTTTGGTTGGAGGATGCTACAAAAGTAAGCTACATTGTAAGGAGATCAATATATACAAGAAATATCTATTCATCAGCATAATGAGTGAACAACAGCAAAATTTATGAATCACACATTTCAAATCAGAAGAAGAGAGAATGTGATTATTAATTTAAATGATGTGCAATGGTAGGCTTTCACAGACAACCACCACAAAGAATCCTGAAATATGCTTAAGCCTTTTTTTTTTCTTCATGTTGTTAACTATGCCATATTTCACAAACCAAGAAATCAGATGCCATTTTTCTTAGGAAACCAGTAATGGTACTAATTTCACAAACCAAGAATTCATACTTACAACCAACATTTCACACAAACCCAATTCAAATTAAAGCTCAACCAAACCCTAGAAAACTAAAGCAGCAAAATTAAGCTTCAGAATCAACTCAAACAAACTAGCAAACCTTAAAACTGAAACCAAAAAAACAAAACCCAAATAAAATCTTTAAAAATAACCTTTATTACTTCTCATAATTCTCCTATGCAAGAACTCTGAACTCAACAATGTAAAATTGAAAAAGAAAAAAGTGTAAAAATACCCAGACAGAGAACTAAGCAAAAAGGAGGAAAGGAAGTGAAGAAATGAACCTCTCACCCATGTTTTCCTTCCCAAATTGGTTTTCTTTCAAGGGGAATACGGAAAGGCAGAAGCAGAATAGAAAAAAAAAAATCACGGCAAGAAGTAGTCAAGGCGGACGAGATTCTTTGGTAAGAAACGAAATCAAGGGATTCTAACCCAAATACAGAATTAAATAGAGCTGATTTAGGAGGTAGTCATATGCAAATCAATAAAAATTTGAGGAAGGAAAAGGAATTACCTGAGGCGCTAATCTATCGAGAGAGATGATGAAAAGTCAAGTAGATGCGCGCGATCGAGAACCTATTATCAAGGAGAGGTTGAGTGGCCGACAACGCGAAGGTGAGGGAGCAGCAGGAGCAGCGGTAGAGTGAGGGCAGACGGTGAAGGCTCATCGTCGTCGGGGACAAGAGAGTACAGGCCAATTCAATTCAAAATTAAAATTCGAAGGTTTTAGGGTGAAATTGAAATACACAGTATTTACTCTTGAGAATTATTTTGTTAAAATATATGTATTTCATCCAAATTTAATTACATTTTATTTAAATAAAAACAAACAATAAAATTGAATTTGAGCACTTCAAATTCAAATACACATTGTTAAATTCAAGTTGCCAAACAGAACAATTATAGAAATTATGTACTTGCAGAAGCTTTTCATATGATCTGACTTTGTTTTCCTTGAATTTCTAGGCCATAAAAGACTGGTGGTTGTTTAGATTTGGCTAATGTTGCTACCGAAAAACTATCTTTGGATTTTACACTTCAAAGGGTCTTTTGATTTCGTCTTGTTTTTAGTATCGTGTTAAAACCGAAGTTCACCTTCTCTGTCTTCAACTCAGCTCTAACCTTTGCTGTAGCAATTAAAAAAAAGATAATTTTTGCTTTTAAAATAAACAACGCAGGAACAAAGTGCATAGAGCTTTGTATTGATATAGGATTTAGGCGAATTTAAGCATCGAGTTGCTTTATCTCCAAAATCCCATCATCAGAAAGTTTTAATATTTTTTTTTTAACCCAAAAAACTTTAATCTGATTCTTTTTTGCCCAGATCTGAAAAAGCTAATTTTTTTTTTTTTCTTTTGTGTACCACTAAGTTTTCCATACCACAAATCTCCTTGAACCCGTTATTCACAAATCAGAAGAACTCATATTTTTGGTATTAAAGAAAAGAAAGATGGAATTTGGTGGGAGTAAGGGATCCTGCAAACTTAGATCGTCACTGCTCCTTTCGTCAGCGATGAGCACTTGGGGGAGGATAGGGAAGGGACGATTAAGTTATTTTAGGGGGATAAACAATTCCTCCGTTAAGTTAAATTGTGGTAACTGCCGAACAGTGAGCTGTGTTTAAGTGGATGATGAATCAGATGATGAGGTGTTCAAATTTAATGAGCTGTCATTTTGTTATTGGATGGGGATACCATCTGATGTGGTATCCCGGTTGGATGGTAGACGTTCTCCTCTGCTTGTCCATCTACTCCACCTAACTTCGCTCTGTATCTTTCTCTCTAGCCAGAGTGAGATGAGATCAGATGACCCCATGATTTAATGGCTTATATTCATGGGGATGCAATTGTGAAGGATCAAAGCTTGCATCTTTCTGTTTGTTTTTGAACCTCAATCAGTCGGCCATGGCTCCCAGCAAGGCTGATTCCAGTGTAATTACTTATCTTTCTATGTGATTCTTAGTCTGTTTGATGGGTGCTTATTCTGCTTATCATTAGGGTTTGTATGTGAGTTTTTCTCCAGTTGGGGTGTTTAGTTGCTGCTGATTGCTCCGTTGTTCTACATAAATTTTTTGTATTTGCTGATTTGAATGCTTTCTCAATTCAGTTCTTTGTTTTCTTTGTATTGTATGAGTGAGAATGGAAAATTTGGGAGAAGTTTGAGTTGGTCATGTTGAACAATGCCTATATGTTGAACAGACAGAATAGAGCTCTCAAGTAAACAACTTTTAAAACATTCTTGTAATTTGACTTCGGCTTTTGTTTGATAGGCTTCCTGTGGAGATGGAGATGCAATTGTTTCATGCTCAAAAACAGAAAATGGTTTTTCTAGTTCACTTTCTCTTTGTCATTCCGAGAAGGCAGTGGAGGAACTTCTTCAACAAACTCCTCTACAGGGAACGGATGATCATCTAGTAGAATTCTCAGAGGCCTTGAGAAGTATGTTTATTTCATGCTTTATTGAATTATTATCTCTTGTACCCATAAATATTCCGTGCAGTTTATGCTTATATCATTTTCTATGTGTTTCTAGCTGTCGCGAAGGCATTAAGACGAGCT
This sequence comes from Rubroshorea leprosula, assembly GCA_020521535.1. Taxonomy (NCBI): domain Eukaryota; kingdom Viridiplantae; phylum Streptophyta; class Magnoliopsida; order Malvales; family Dipterocarpaceae; genus Rubroshorea; species Rubroshorea leprosula. Next base: position 3,558,302 of record BPVZ01000007.1, read on the forward strand.
GCTGAAGGGAAGGCTTCTGCTCAAGCTGAAGCTGCTGAGTGGAAGCGTAGATATGAACTAGAGAGATCACGGAATCTGCAGTTGGAGCATAAAGGTTTCTAATGCTGAACTGCCTCCCTTTTCTAACATTTGTGATATTTGATGTGGAAAAGAACATTAACTTGATTGCTGCCGTCCTTTTCATCATTGGATGTAGTCTGGGTCATTTTTCCTGTGTAACTGTGATTGCTTTTCCCCTTATGGCTCATGCTTTCTTAATTTTACACTCCTTTTTGACCTTTAGCTCTTTCCTTATAGGTTGCAGCATTTTGGTCAATACCTAATTTACCATTCGTATCACTATATATATATATATATATATTGTATGAATGTAGTCAATTCGGCTTAGTTTGTTTGGTTTGGCTCATTACTTTGTCTACACTTGTTTTTTCCTCCTATTACAAGTTAATAGCGTGGTTGCTTAGTAGATATTTTAAATTTTCATCATTCACTCTCATAATGCGTTACTAGTTTTGTAGCCAACATAACCTAACCCATGCCTTGGTGTAGCCATTATGAAGAAAATCTGTCATTTATTATTTGTGTACACTTGAGATGTCATGAAAATTTAAATAAGTATTGGTTTGCAAAATGATTGATCATGAGGACTTGAGAGGAGAAATCATGAGGCCAGGTAAATGAAATGAGGATCAACTGGCAAAATGGGGCTACTAGAAATGGTTTCTAATACCATACAAACTAGATTAGAGTGCATGAAATTTATGAGAAAAATGAAATGACAATTTCTGTCTCTTAGGTTCACTACCCTCTCATTATGTCATAATTTTCTTCAAATTCTACTTGTAACTTTTTTGTGTAAACTGATCCAAGTATGTTCTGCATGTAATCATTCAGAGTAATAATCCCTCCCATATGTAAATTTAATGTTATCTCTCCTCTTGTTTCATCCATTTTTGTGATACCAAATCTTGTCCAACTTTATCTCAGTCAGGATTCAACTGGCAAGTCTGATTTGAGCAACTTCTTATTTATGGCTGTTTTTATCCTTTGAATGAAAATTGAAACTGGCACAAGATGCTTATATGAACTTGCTGATATCTTGCCTTCTAGTTTGTTTTTTGCTTTTTGTTTTTTTTTTTCTATTTTTTCTTTCTCTTTGTTATTTATGCATCTCTTTACAATTTTTGTTGTACAATTTTGCAAAGTGAATATTGTGTTGACACTCTTGATTTGAATGGAAACTATTTTACAATTTCATTTTAATTTCATGTTTAATTGACGGTGCCTAATGGAGATATTGCCCATAGTCTAGATACCCTTTTTCCAGTCCTTTTGAAGTATCATTGAAATAATTATTACTTCTTTTTTCAATTTGAATTTTACCAAGTTGCCCATTCTTTTCTTGGCTGGATAATTTTAATTTCCTCCCTCTCTTTTATGGGGAAGACCTGGTTCTCTCCTACCTGAAGATATTCCTTCCTGCTATAAAGTATATGCAAATTATCAGAAGAAGGAAAAAGATTGGACTAGCTGTTGTGTCTGAGCTACTATAGACTTTCAAGTTTTAAATTTACATGAGAAGAGAAAACTAGGACACTCTTGTTTGGTTTCAGTGAGCTTGCTAATCAATTTTGGATTCATTATTGTCAGCTTATGCCTATTCCACTATCAGGCATTAATATATGTGAATTGCTTTGGAGTTGTTGGACTTGCCCTTCTCTAGATAATGCTATGGAAGTGATAAGAACTATGCTTCCTTGTCTTTTCTGCTTGCATTTATGGGAAGCACAGAACAAGAGACTATCAGGAGGTACTTGCTTAACTTTTAGCAGTACTATAGTCAGCCTGTTGCTTCCACTAAAGAATCGGTTAGAGCTTTGCTGAAACAATGTAATTTTCTTAAGGTTCATGCTCTTACTGGAGTTATTATGATAAGGGGGACTACTGAAAAGAAGATATACTGGTGGACTAGGAATGAATCAATAAACTTCATCAAGAAAAAAATTGTAGTGCTCTTTGCTTTTGTACAGGGCGTGGTTCTTGGTAGGAATCTAGAAATTTTCTCTTGTTATGATTGTTTTGGAATAGAGATGGATCACTTTATGCTACTGTAGAAGATGGGAGGTTGTATAATACCTTCTTCAAGAATTAGCAAAGGGCCTTAGCCTTTGTGATCTGATGTTCAGAACAGATTATGTGATTGGGAGCTGTTGACATCTTCATGGTGCTCTTAATATCATGAATTAGGAGGGGAAAGTGGGTCTAGTCTAAGTTGCAGTTTGCCCTAGATGGGCCTCATTTAAACTTTCGTGAAGGTGACTGTAGGAACACTTTGAATAAGGAGTTTCAAATATTGTGGAAAGCCTTCAAAATTAAGCTTTTTATATGCCCTACTGTAAAGAAGGTAGTTCTTGTGCTCATTTTTTGCTTCTGTATGTATTGACATACTTATATCTTCCTTTTAAAGTTTAATGATACTTTGTGTGAAAGACCTGAAAATTTTGGTTTCTTTGCCTCACCCTGTGCACTTTGACTTCTCCTTTATGTTTTACAATTTTGGGTAAATGCTTTTATTTAATTGAGGAATTTTATCTTGGAATGCAGAGAAATTACCTGGGGAGTGTATTGGTAATCTTGATGGTCATAGGGCAGAGAACTCAGTTAAAGAACCAGTGCCACAGATTGAACAAAATGAGCATTCTGAGAAAGACTGTATGAAGCATGGAATTTGCTCCCATGAGGTTCTTCATGATGGGGAATCTGATTCAAGTCCCAATATGGCTAATAAAAACATGATGAAAAAGGTATATCTATCACAGGTTTTTTTTTTTTTTTTTGGTACAAAGGGCATTTTTTATAAAATGAATACTCGAGAGGCCTGTGACCTGCAAACACCTTGCATTTCCAATCTAAGGCTTGATAAAAATTGGCCTGGAGGGACCTTAAAGTAATGCTATCCTGTGCTAAGTGGTAGAACTGATGAGCCATTACATCTGCACAAGAATTTGCTTTCCAAAGCACATGACAAACTTCTCAATTCCAGTTTCTATCTTTATTTTCTTGAATCATATGCTGCTGGCCTTGTAGAGTTGATGAGTTTGCATTTAGTTGACCTATAACTGTTTTCTTTTAATTTGAAATGTACTTTTTCCTGACAGTTGTGAGGTTAGTTATAAACTTGTATTACATGAAGAATTTTAGGAAGTTTTCCTTCTCCTTCTTGCTTCATTGACTTTATGATAGAAGTTTGACATCTCTATGACTCTGTCATGGTAGCTTTCATCTATTCTCATAAATCAAGTTGTAAAGAACCATGTCTGAAATACATTAGAAAGAATAACAAGCAAAAATTATCTCTATTTTAAGCCATAAAATGAACCAAATAATTATGCTACAAAAGCTCAAATTGAACTGTCATTGAGAATTGTTTTTCCTGTGGCAGGCTTCATTTAAACTTTCATGGTGGTGCAAGGGTGCAAATGAAGATCAGCACAACCATGATATTGTCTCTTTTGAAAGAGGAAATATTACAACTGCTGAGCGCAGCAGTAAACAGGTATTGCTTCTCCATCTTCATCAAATGAGCTTTTGTTTGCTAAAACTGAGTCTTTCTCTCTCTTTTTTTTTTTTTGGCATTAGGCCAATGTGGATTATTTTGTTCTAAGTTCTTTCTCTTATGATGTCTTTTGACTACACAGTTGTCCACTCTGCCTTCTATCTTTCTATCTGATGTCTTTTTCCTTTTCAGATTTCTTTGAAGTGGGAATCTGACCCTCAGACTGTGCTTATTTTGAAAAAACCAAATTCAGTTTCAGTTCGAATTCTTTGTGCAGAAATGGTCAGGTGCGGATGGGAGTTAAATCTTATATATATAAATATGAGGAGGGATCCACTCTCACACAAGTCTTAACACACCACACTTATACAAAATCTCAACTATTCATCTCTCCACTTTCAATGGTTGAGATTTACCACGACTTTTTAAATGAAAAAAAAAAAATTATCTTTAATAAATATGAATAAATCTCAACCATTAAAAGTGGAGAGATGAATGGTCAAGATTTGAGTAAGTGTGGTGTGTAAGACTTGTGTGTAAGTGGATCTCTACTCTATATATATATACATATATATATATATAGATGTTTAAAATGATATTGGCTTTATTTTTTTCAGTTCTGAAAACATTTTTTTACCCTGCCTTTCTTTTTTGATAATCCCTCCCAATTGCTTTTAATTATATATGCTATAGCTGTCAATCAATATAACAAGAAGAAATGCTAATTGTCTTTTGCCTTATTTGCGCTATGTTGTCCAATTGATTCATGCTTGTGACTTAAAAGCCACATTGTTTTCTTGTAATGTTTTATCTGTCTCATTTTCCTGCATCTGTTCCCAGATGGTTGAAAGAGCATAAAAAGTTAAACATTTATGTGGAGCCACAGGTGAAAGCTGAACTTCTAACAGAGTCTTCTATCTTCAACTTTGTGCAAACATGGAACGAAGGTGAGCAGTAGGCCATTTATGCATATTGATCTACATGCCATTTATGGGGGAGGAGGTCCCAGATATGTGTTTTTGTCCCACTAATACATAAGGGCATTGACTCCACTGATATAGTGATGTTTGTGGTAATAAATCTAATACAGTTTCCGGGCTCTGGTGCAAATATATAGTAATGTAATATGGTTTCAAGTTGTGGAATATCCTGATTTGCATTTTTTGGTTTATAATATAAGTGGCAGTATGGCCATTTCACTATTTTATTACTTTTTGCTTAAATCTCAATGGCAATTGCAGTTTTTCTATTTCAAATTTACCTTGTTGCTTTGCAGAGAGGGAAGTTTTGCTTCTGCACACGAAAGTTGACCTTGTGATAACACTTGGTGGAGATGGAACTGTTTTATGGGTATGTTCATTTAACTTGAATGAGGCCAAGTTTGAAATAATGTTGCTAATCTTCTTGAGTATTAAAATATTAATTTGGTTGGTTGGACATGTGAGATTATACCAAGGATAGGTCAGTTGTTTTCTTCCTACGTTTTTGCTATCGTAGCATTTACCATCTACTTCTTAATTGCAGGCAGCATCAATGTTCAAGGGACCAGTTCCTCCGATTGTCCCATTTTCTTTGGGGTCATTGGGTTTCATGACGCCCTTTCGTATCCTCTTCAAATGAAACTTAAATATAAATAAATCGACTGTAATTAAAAATAGCATCTTTGTAATTATATTGCTTGTTAATTCTCAACCAAATGGATAGTAAATGTTCCTTGACATTCCTTTTAGATACTGAACCTTACAGAGAATGCCTTGATACAATCCTAAGGGGGCCGATCAGTATCACTTTACGACACCGCTTGCAGTGCATAGTTATTAGAGATGCAGCTAAAAATGAATATGAAACTGAAGAACCTATTCTTGTCTTGAACGAGGTTACAATTGACCGTGGAATATCATCATACCTCACAAATCTTGAATGCTTCTGTGATAATTCCTTTGTCACTTGTGTTCAAGGGGATGGTTTAATTTTGTCCACTACATCTGGTAGCACTGCATATTCCTTGGCAGCTGGAGGTTCAATGGTCCATCCAGAGGTACATTCTTCTATAATCGTAGTTAAATTGGAGAAAAGTGTGGAGTTGAATTGAAACTCCAAAAGCAATCAGTTTCACCCTTTTATAATCTGTCTAGTGTGGAGATATGATACTCTTTCTGTTGTACCTACAGGTTCCAGGCATCTTGTTTACACCCATTTGTCCACATTCATTATCCTTTCGGCCCCTGATATTGCCCGAGCATGTAACAGTGCGTGTACAAGTACCTTTTAACAGCAGAAGCTCTGCCTGGGTATCATTTGACGGAAAGGACAGAAAACAGTTGGCAGCTGGGGATGCGCTTGTATGTAGCATGGCACCTTGGCCTGTGCCTACAGCTTGTCAAGTTGATTCCACAAACGATTTTCTCCGCAGTATCCAGGATGGCCTCCACTGGAATCTGAGAAAGACACAGTCATCTGATGGCCCTCGGGATTCATAACCTCATTTAAAAATGCTTCAGCTAGCTGGAGTCTAACCTGTTTCGTTATCATACGTCTAGAGCCATCAGAGGAGGAAAACTACATCTGTAATGGCCGTAATCCTTTGCATGCTTTTAAAAACATATGATTATTCTTATCCTCTCCCCCCCCCCCTAAAGGTCGCAGAACACTTTTATTTGTATTTTCAGTTGATGATCATGAAAAATGTAGGTAATAGCTGCTGGATGCTATTAGTAGAAAGCAAAAAAAGATGCACTTTAGCACACTATAGATTGTTGGACGTGATATATGTTCATAACATCCAGATGATCTTTGGAAACAGTATATCTGATCTAAGTGTATAGATTGAATATGTGCCTGGATTATGCTCTTTCTATCTATCTGGATCATACATGTTCTAGAACTTCATTTCTGCATAATTATCATGTAATTTTGAATACCCAGATACAGAAACTAGGAAACGGTGAAGAGTGCCTCGTGATTTACGGGTCAACTTAAGCCATGTGCTTCTTGCAGGTGCTCCCAGACGGATTTCGTAGGCTTTGAACCTTGATCTAATGGAGATTTAAGTGCTACAGTGGCATCTGATCCAAACAAACTAGTGGTATCACTCAAAAACACTGGAAACTTCATCTTGCACCCTTCAGTTCTAACTAATCCCCACTCTTTTCATTTTCCATTTTAGAAAATGTGACCTCATTCACTTTGGTTCTCTCTTCAATCTCTTCCTATCCTTCACGATGCTTTCTTCTGTTCTTCATGTCTATCTCCAAGAATTTTATGTAAACATCTATCTATTTCAGGCCTGGTCCTGTTCTTATTTTACTCCTTTTGTGGCCATAACCAACCCTTTTGAGGTCAAATGGAAAACTACATCCGGTTCTTCCAATTCTCCTACCAACATTAGCCACATCAGGTTTGTGTTACTAAGCAGTGTAAGAACAAGTTCAGAAAACCTTACATCCAAGCTTGGTGGAGACCAAATGAAACTAGGGGAAACATCTTTCTGGATTCAACTCCAACGGAAGAATTTCTACATTGGCCTTCCACTTCTCCTCCTTTTCAGGTCAGTGAAGACCTCACCAGGCTTAGAGCATACCCAAAACTTGCAAATTGCTATGGAGTTCGATCTTGTCGTTCTATCCTGGAGGCATATAGGCTAGGAGACAACAGAGATGTGAGGTGGTATATGATGGGAGATGATGACACTTTATTCTTTGTGGATAATATAGTTGATGTGCTATCCAAGTATGACCATATTAAATATCATTACATTGGGGCAGACTCGGAGGTTATTGGGGCCAACAATGCTTTCTCCTTTGACATGGCATTTGGAGGAGGGTATGCTCTGAGCCTTGCCCTGGTAGAAGCTGTAGTTCCGGTGTAGGATGAGTGCATTGAGAGATCCTTACTCAAAAACCGGTGACAATATAACATATACTTGTTTTGCTGATTTGGGAGAAGGTTTAACCACTGAAAAGGGTTTTCACCAGGTAAAATTTTTCATTCCAAGGTTCAGTAATTAACCAAGTTCTCCTAAATTTTTTTGGCCCTAGCTCGATTTATTTGGGGATATATCAGGTCTACTATCATCTCACCCTCAGTTTCCTCTGATCTCACTTCACCACTTTGATTTCTTTCA
>BPVZ01000007.1:3576629-3589933 GCA_020521535.1 Rubroshorea leprosula
GTAAAGCCTATTTAAAGGCTGGATTATTTTCCGTTAATGAGAGATTCAGTTTTTCATTCCATCTTCTTCTTTTCGGAATCCTTGATTTTTTAACACATTCACTCTGATAGCCAAGGTTAGCTTCCTTGATGAGTTTTTTTTTTTTTTTTCACTAAACCTTCAATAAATGGAAACCAAACAATTTAAAGTTGAATTAGATTAGATCTCATAAAAGAGACTTCCTTAACGTTTATTTTTTTAATCATAAAATTTAAACTTAAAATCTTATTTTTTTTAAAAATCTTTTTATTCAAACTAACAAATAGTTAATTTCTTAATAAATGATTATTTTCAATTATACATCTAACAATTTTTGGCTCACACATGTTATTCACAAATTGATACTGAGAGTACTTTGAGTAAGAAAAAGAATCAATAATCAGAGATTGAATGTATGAAAGCAAAAAATAAAAAACAAAAAAAAAAAATCAGGCTTTCCCTGGAGTGCGTGGATGCCCCCTTCTGCTGGCTGGTGTCCACTAAGTAAAAGAAGTTTGGTGGAATCAAATTTGCAGAGATTATATATTGTCCTGGCAGAAGCACCTTTCATGTATAATTCATAGCAAACAGTCCCCACAAATGCATACAAACTTTGACTAATGACATGAAAAAAATGTCATTTTGTTTGAGCTGTAATTGGTAATAAAAGGGATGGGTGGAAAAGATGGGTATGAGTTTTTCAACGACGTCAACAACTCCAGCACCTCCATTTCCCTTTGTGGTTGTCAGTCTTTGCTGCAATAGTGAGGCTGCCAATTAATAAAGCCCCTAAAAAAAACAATACATGCTAAATTAAAAATAGGCACGTGCAACATATGTTTCACTTTTCTGGACCTAAATTTATCTCATTCGTGGAGAAATACCAAAAACCAAATTCCTTTTCATGCTTCTCAAGATTTTTTTTGAATCCGAACTTACAAAAGCTGTTCATGCGGACACGGGTTTCGCCGGTTCCGAAGTCTAACTGAAGCAGGTTTTGTCGGTTCCAGATAGTCTAACCTACTAACTCTGGTTAGCTAATGTATGAAATTAGATGGTTTGGTTTAGTTCAAATTGAGGTTAAATTTAAAACAGATGGCTTAATTAAATTTTTAGTCTATTAATTATTAACTTAATTTTATTTTAATCTAAAAAATTTATTTTTTTAAAATGATCTATAAACTTTTGAAAACATTTCAAAATAATTAACCATACAAAATTTTGTTAGATATAACGAAAAAAGTAATTTTTTAAGTTTTAAAAAAGTGATATTATAGTCTTAATAAAATATAATGACTCAAGAAATATTTTGTAGATAAATATTTTGTAGAAATAGATTAATTAGAATTTGTAATAAATTTGAGCAATTAGCTCAATTAAAACAGAGAAACTTCGTAAATTTAAAACAAAAAACTTTAAGAGTAAACATGTTTTACATGGTAGATTATATACAATATGTCTTATAAAATTATTTAAATTTTTTTGAAAAAATAACATAAAAATAAAATTGATGGTATTTAAAAAATTTTACAAGACAGACTACATACGGTATGCCTTGTAAAACAGTTTTCTGAAGAACAAATTTAACAAAATAAAAATAAAAATTATTTTTTTTGTGAATATAAATTTAAGGATCAAAAAATCAAAAAAATATAACTAGACGACTAAATATTTTCTTATTCTAAGAAGATTTCTAGTAAAAGTAATAGGATATTTTTTGTTAAAAATAACAGATTAAATGAAATTAAAATAAATAAATAAATAATAAATAAAATTAAAATAACTCAAAGATAATAAATAAAATTTTAAAAATTTAAAAATAATAAATGAAACTAAAAAAATATAAAAATTAATAAACAAACTAAAAAAATATAAAAATTAATAAACAATTTTGTTAAATTAATCAAAAGGGAAACAATTCTCCTTTAGAAAAGGACATTTCTTGAGACGGTGGAGAATCAAAAGGGAGGTACAAAAAGGAGACATGCACACAAACTTAAGGACAAAATGTCCTTTTTGACCTTTTCTTTTTTCGAATAAAAAATAACGTGCAATTATTTTACTTTGACACTTCATTTTTGGCAGTGCTTTGATGACATGTTGTGGTACCAGGACCTGGCAAACAGGTGGGATAAGAAGGGTTCAGATTGTGTCATCTCAAATTTTGAGTTGTATAGGTTGGATTATTTTAGGTACCGGTTAAGGAGATTGTCTTGTGATTCACCTACACGGAATTTGGATTAAGTTAGATAGACTCAATTTTAAAAAAATTAAAATTAAAATTAAATTTTTTTATTTTTTAATAAAATCTTTTTTCTTGGGGGGAAGGAGGAATGGGGGGACTTGGGATGCGTAGGAGTTGTATAGGTTGGATTATTTTAGGTACCGGTTAAGGAGATTGTCTTGTGATTCACCTACACGGAATTTGGATTAAGTTAGATATACTCAATTTTTAAAAAATTAAAATTAAAATTATTTTTTTATATTTTTTAATAAAATTTAATATTAATCAACTATTTATTTAAAAAAAATTTATTACTAATTAATTATTTAGTTAGAAAACTTATTGAAAGTTAATTTTCATTTCATAATTCAATTTTTTTCCAATCTCAAGAAAAGAAAAGGAAAAAATTAGTGATTATATAGGTGGAATTAAAATATATGTCAAACATATAATACTTATACAATATTTATAATTTATAATTTCATAAGATAATAACCTTCATTAAACAAAAAGATATAAAGGATTAAAGTTCAAAAGACAAATCCAATATGTATATTAATATTTAGTATCTATTCAATATTTATAAAAATATTATATAAAAAGTACAACTCTATTCAATATTTAGAAGGATATTATACAAAAAGATATAGTTTTATTTAATATTAAAGTTTAAAAGGTAAATTCAAAACATGTCTAATAAATTGGATTGGAATTGATTTTTATTAATTAAGAACAAATTAACAACTAAGAATGGATTTTGATGTTCTTGATATTACTGTCTTTATACTTCTAATGGTTATAAGAGTACTTCAACCACTGATTTTTTATTTTTAGTAAACATTTTTGCTTTTTATTTTTAAAAAATAATTTTTTTTACGATGTCATATAATATAACTCACTATATGTCACCGAATCTAATTTTTTATGTGAGTGCCATAAAAAATAAGAATTAGAGAGCTTGAGATGAAGAAAGAGACAAGGAGAGTGGAGAAGAGGAAAAGTTGATAGAAAATGAAATTGATAAGAAATTAGGATTTGAGTATTTTATTTATTTATATTTTTAGGATTAAGAAATTAAAAATTAATTTTTAAGTAATCTAACAAAAAAAAATAAAAATTCAGATAATTTTCAATGATCTGACCCACCCGTAACCCAACCCACCCGTAATCCAATTCATTTGAGTTCGGATCATTTCGGATTTCAAATTAACACATAGTATCCATGATTCTATTCATAACAAATAAGTTGGGTCAGATTTTCGAATTGGATCCAATTTTACCAGATTTGGTACAGGACTATTGGAACTGGTACAGTACTAGATTTATTTCGGACCTAACAAGGCCCAACACTTGGTGGATCAAAATCCAATACATTCAATTGGGCATTGTCTCCTGGACCTCACCTACCCACCAGCCGCCGTGAAAATAAGAATGGAAGATTCAGGCCAAGGGAGCAGCCAGACAGAACCTCATCTGAAGAGAGAAGAAAATGAGTAGCGGCAGCAGCAAGATCGTCTGCGTCACCGGCGCCTCCGGCTACATTGCTTCATGGCTCGTCAAGCTCCTCCTACTCCGTGGTTACACTGTCAAGGCTTCTGTTCGCAACCCAGGTCAACTCCCATCTCTATCTTTCTTCGATTTCATCATTTTTCCTTTTTTGAAAACGTTGGAATCTGTGTCAAATTTACTTTCTTTTTTTGGAATTTTATTCATTTCTAATCAATCTGTTTGGATGATGTTTATTTTTCACTGTGGTTTGTACTAAATACATGCGAGATTGTAGAATGTTCTATGGTATCAGCCTTCAGGGGTTTAAAGACAGCTGATTTAAGGGTTCCTTCTTTTTAGTTTTGTTGAATTTGGAGGCAGCTAATTAATAACTAGATTATCCTTTCTACAGACTGTTTGAACTCATGGGAAATTTTTTTCCTTTCTTATTTTATTATTTCTTCGAACGTAGTATGTTCTCCACTTACTGTAAAATTAATTGTTTAAATGTCTTTAATTTAATATTTTCATTATCATTATTAATATTTTAATTTCTAGGAGGACCCTATTTTTCTCCATTCTGTATTGGAAAATAAATTTAGTATAAAAATTAATTTTTAATCATCATAGGAAGCAGCCTGTTCGTAAATGATTCTTTATTAACAATTTGATTACTTTATTATGTTAGATGATCCCAACAAGACAAAGCACTTGCTTGCTCTTGAAGGAGCTGAGGAGAGGCTTCAGTTGTTTAAAGCAGACCTCTTGGAAGAGGGTTCCTTTGATCCTGTTGTTGAAGGGTGTGAAGGTGTTTTTCATACTGCCTCTCCATTTTATCATGATGTCAAAGACCCACAGGTTGCTCCAATTCTTTGTTTAAATGTCTCCAATGTTTGATGTTTATTACTTCTTTCTTTATCTTTGTCCTGAAAACTTCCATTTTTTTTTTTGAAGTTACAAGGATCTCTATTTATAAACAGCAGTTGAATACTGCCTTTGTTTTCTCTTTTTCAATGACTAGTGAACCCTTCACTTCCTTATGTCAGGCAGAGTTAATTGATCCTGCTGTGAAGGGAACGCAGAATGTTCTCAACTCATGTAAGAAATTCCCTTCTGTCAAACGTGTGGTCTTAACATCTTCTATGGCTGCTGTTGCATTCAATGGAAAACCTCGAACTCCAGATGTGTTGGTTGATGAAACTTGGTTTTCTAATCCAGATTTCTGCCGGGAATCAAAGGTGTCCTATGCCTAACTTTGTTTCTCATGGTCTATTGAAAAAAGTCTTGCATTTTCTATCAAACTTTAATCTTTCACATCACAATAACTGAGACATTGAATGTGTAAACAAGTATGGATATTCTGTTGTCAATCTATACATTCATAATTGCTTGGTTTGTAGACTTACAATATATTCTTTATCTTTCTTAATTTTGGTTTCAGCTTTGGTATGTGCTCTCTAAGACCTTGGCTGAGGAGTTTGCGTGGAAATTTGCAAAAGAGAATGGTATCGACTTGGTTTCCATAAACCCTGCAATGGTCATTGGTCCTCTCCTGCAACCGACTCTTAATACAAGTGCTGCAGCAGTTTTAAATATAATCAAAGGTACTTTCTCCGTGCTGCTATTTGCATCCCTCTTTTCTTTTTTTCTTTTAAAAAAATGCTATTTCTATCATTAACTGATACACATTTAATATCAATGAGAACGGGGAAATAGGAATAAAAAAAAAAAGGGGTGAAAAATGGTGGGTTGGGAAGATGGTTTCTGAAGAATGACATGCATAGATTGTAAATTGTTGTTCTCTATGTTGGAATTTCCTGTCTCCCCTAATAAATGTTAAATATCTATGACATTATTAAGGGAATAGTGACAGTGAAATTTAAGGAGAAAGTGTTGTGATTCACAAGTCTAATATTTTGGTCCTTAGAAATTAATTGAAAGGCCTTTTAATAGATTACTTCTATTCAAAAGCCCAGCAAAACATTATTGTACTCCAAAAACCAGATATTAGGTGACTTCGCTTCCCAAAAATTTAGTTATTACAACCATGTCAACTGATTATATGACACGCTTATTACCTGATGCCTGTTGGTTGGACGTAATTGCTACTCCCCTTCCAAAATGAAAAAAGAATTCTAGTGCAACTTGTACCTGTTTCTAGGTCCGGTTTTCTAGAAGAAAAAGGAATTCACTATTGAGGAGGTTCATTGGGTGAATTCACTTTTTAAATTGGATTAATTAATCAATGGCATAAAAAATTAAACTATTTGTTGAGGTTACTTGTTGGCATGCAAGATGAACAGACCCAAGAAGCAATCAATACCTTTCAGGCTTCCAAACTTTTTCTTTTGGAGTTCTTAGCCCCTTTTCCAATCTGGTCAGAAGGCTCTGGTGCTGAAACCCTAACTTAAAGTACCCATTTTGTGGAAAACATTTGGTTGAAGATAAATGATCCGTTATGTTTTGGACGATTCTATTATTAAACATTACAAGCTGTGCCTCTAATTCTCTTTTTATATTACTCTTCTCTCTACAGGTGCAAATACTTTTCCAAATTTAACGTTTGGATGGGTTAATGTTAAAGATGTTGCAAATGCACATATACAAGCATTTGAAATTCAATCAGCTAGTGGAAGATACTGTCTGGTTGAGAGAATTGCACACTATTCAGAACTTGTGAAGATTTTACATGGTTTCTATCCTAGTCTCACGCTTCCGGAGAAGTAAGTATTTGTTTAAACCCTGAATTTTAAAACTTTCATTACACTCCTCTAAGCTTCTGTGTTTTAATGCCATGCTTCCCTCTTCCTAGTTATGATTCATCAATTGTTACTTTCCTGTGTTCAGCTGAAGTTAAATTGTATAAATGTACCTTATAAAATCCTAGAGTAGCTGTATTTCTGATCAACTTTAGTGCTAAATCTAACCGCTCGCCCATAGTGAAAAATCACATTACAGGGAAGGAAGGTGCTAATGATTCAGTATTTTTGTTATTTTCAAACTTAACCAAAATGGACATCTATTTATTGGATGGAGCAAACAAAATATGGTGAAAATTGTTGCTCTCTGCTATTTTATCTGATGGTTTCTTCTACTAAAAGGGATTTAATTACTTAATATAGGACTCCTGCATTTTCATTTGGATTCACATTCGATTCATGATCAGGGTATCTGTGTTGGGAAGAAAGCACCTTGTGGGTTGGGGAATCTCACTTATTGCTTGCACTGGTTAATCATTGATAACATGCTGCTATGGTACATTTTTACTCTAATTAAAGACAATTCAATAATGTTTTCGGTATTTTGACAGATGTGCAGATGACAAGCCCTATGTACCAACATATCTGGTGTCTAAGGAAAAGGTAAGCAGCTTGGGGATTGAGTTGATTCCCCTGGAGGTAAGCCTCAAGGAAACAGTTGAAAGCCTCAAGGAGAAGGAATTCGTCAATTTCTGAGTCTTCTTAGCTACTTATAGGCCCTACTATGGATTAAACTTAAATATAAGGTTGTGTTCCAGAAATCATTTCTCTGTTTGATGTTATTGAGAGTTTGGAGTTCTACAACTCTTTTAATATGTCTTTCAAATGCCATCAATTATGTGACTTAATAGATATGCAATTTAAGGAATAAAATTTCAGATGCTGATTTGGAAAATGTGATGTTACATAGAGAGGGGAAAATGTTGCTAGTCCGGACTAACTGGACTGGCAGTACCCTAGGTTCCCTTAAGAGCTCATCCCACCCTATCCAAGGGGTTGGGCTGGCCGGACTGGCTCGCCGGATCCGCACCCCACATTGAAAATTGAGCACCTGGCTTGTGATCCAATCAAATGGTATTAATTTTTTTTTTTAACAGGCTACAAATTAGGGGTGAGGGATTCTTAAGTTAAGGGAATGCATCTTATGAACCAGTTTATAATCGATGGGTCATGCGGTTCAAGTGCAATGAAATGATATTAATTTGAAATGAAATATTAATAAAATAAGATAAAGATTTAAAATAAAAAATAATAAGCCAGATGTTCCTAATTTTGATAGGAATATCATAATATGTTACGAGCCAATAATAATAATTCAACAATAATTCCACTAAAATGTAAGATATCTACCAATCACATTTTTCCTTAATTATCTTGGGTTTAGATAATATAAACCAAAGTTTTCGTGCTATTTATCTCTTAATATTAGTTTCCTTATAAGATTCAAATTCTATCCTCGGTTACCTGTAGACTTCTTCATCGCATGCATCATATATATTCTCAGAAACCATCGCATCACCAACACAAAAAGTCCTCTTTATGTCAACAATGGATTTTAACCCATCGAATCACCCCAAAGAGTGTCCCTCCTCCATTCCTTCATCCTATGAAAACCCTACCAACCCACCACCACCACCACCCCTCCTCCTTCCACCGGCCACCGGTGACGGCGTCCCACCTGTCACCGTCGACCAGACTTACGACGAAGACCTTGAGTATTTCAAATCATTACCACCTGGTTTTCGGTTTTGCCCTTACGACGAAGAACTCATTCTTTGTTACTTGCTAAGGAAGATAAAGAATGAACCTCTGCCAAAAAACCTGATCAAGGAGGTCCAATTATATGACCAGAATCCTGATGTATTAGTAGGTATACATATCTACAATGTTATTGAATGATCAATGTGAGTTCTATTTTCTTGTATAGTGAATCATGTTTTTTTTCTTTTTTGTTTTCCTAATCAACAGAAAAGTACAGGCATTTTGGGGAGAAAGAATGGTATTTCTTTACCTCAAGAACTAAGAAGTATAAAAATGGTAGAAGACCGAAAAGAGGAACAACTGATAAAACTGGATACTGGAAGGCTACAGGAGCCGATAAGGAAATCAAGTATGAGGGGAAAACTGTTGGACTCAAAAAGACTTTGGTTTACTACCTAGGAAACCCTCCCAATGGCACCAAAACAAACTGGATCATGCATGAATATCGAGAGAATGATCGTAAAAAAAAGCGAGCTCGTTCCAATGACGACGACATGCTGGTATTTTTTTTTTATTACACTGATTATTAAGTATTTTGATTTAATATATTGTATAATATATTTAATAAAAAATTATTATTTTTTAATTTAAAATTAAAAACAAATAAATTTACATATATGTAAGAACTGATTATATTTATATTATATTTTAATTATCAAATTAATTAAATGTTTAAAAAAGATGTGTTAAACTTGAATAGGAGGATTTAGTAATTACTTTCTTCTTTTTTTTATTAATTAATTTGCATGATATTAATTGTTTTGTTTTTGTTTGCAGTTGGATCGTTGGGTTTTATGCAGGGTATACAACAAAAATGGGAAATCGAAATCCCCAGCAGAAGTAGAAGCAGAAGCTGATGGTTCTCTGCCAAATAATAATGATGATGATACAATGTCAGATAGAATGGCTGCTAATTTAATCGTTGATGCAGAGGAGCAGAATTTTGTAAATGACAAAATCATTGATCCAGAGGAGGAGCAGAATTTTGTAAATGACAAAATCATTGATCCAGAGGAGGAGCAGAACGGCGCTGACAATTATGTAACTTATAATGGTGGTACCTGTGAACTGCCACCTCTTCCGGAGTCCATTTATTTTTCTTCTGATTATCAGCCTACACGTTTCTTTCAGCAGCAGTTTTCTCAGCCGGTTTATACTTCTCCGATCAGAAGAATGGCTCAGTTCTCCAGTGATGTGCCTCCTCCTCCTATCTTCATTAATGGTCAGATGATGGACCATGGTTCGTTTAGAAATATGGCTCCAGGGTTCAGTCCTCCTCCTCCTCCTTATCCTCCTTATCCCCCTTATCCTCCTTATCCTACTTATCCTGAGTCCATCAATGGTCCTGGACCTGGTGATGGATTCTGGTAATAGTAAACGGGTAGGTTTTTGAGTTTAATGAAACATATACCCAAAAACAATGTTGTGTTTTAAACTATTTTTAGGAGAGTTCAAAGTCTTAACATTACTTCTGAGATCCAATAAATGTTAATTTTACAGGATCTCTTAAAGGAATGTTAATCTTTGGATATACCCTTTCTCAAACTTCTTGTGACATAATATTAATGTGTGGTATATATTTTCATTGAATTTAAAAATCTACCCGGATAGACTTTCTATTTAGGATGTTTATATTAGGAGTTGCCTTTTTTTTTTTTTCTTCTCTGAGCATATTGATCTAATGAGTTTCAAATTTTAAATTTGAGAACTCTAATGTAAAGTATCTAGCTTCACTTTACTATTTAAGACAGCATTTGATCTTAACAGATGTTCTTTGTTAGGTTTGTTTATATTGCAGCAGCCATATATATTCTAATATATAAGTTTATATGATCTTATTTCCTTCTTTTTGAGATTTTATTGATATATTGCATGCTATATTATATTATATTATATTATACTACCTTAATAATGTAACTGTAAATCACTAATCTAAAAACTGTGACTTAAGTGACATCTTATTAATCAAAATTCAATTTCATGAGAAAATTAATTATTAGTAAGGGCAACAACCTTTCTCAACTTCATCCATGGCTAGCCTATACCTAATGGACCGTTGCTATGTCTTTTTCTTCGATTGTCAAAGGTATGGCCGCACCTATCTTTCTATATATAGAGGATACTGTACATTAGTGTTATAATGGCCTAGCCGTTCACTTATATAGCTAAATAAGAGTTTTAGATGGAGGCAACATTATGATAATTATCCCTTCTACACTTTCTATTATTTAGAGATTAACTTTAGCTTTAAATTTTGAAATTTTAAATCTTATGATCATGTTTAATAGTCTATAAGATGACTTTAGGCTACACTAATAATTTCATTGTTAATTTATACAGTCTAATTAAAAAAGTTTGAATAGGCATTTGTGTTTTGAATTAGTAGGTGTTGAGATACTATTCCCCATATTTCTCAACCTTGTTTAACCCAATTTTTTTGATGGTACGGATATGGGGCAATTGGCTAACACTTTATAAAATATAATAATAGATTAGAAAGCAAAATCAAGAAAATGTTTAAAGAAGCCTAAAGGCCACCCATGGCTTATTTAAAATGCTTTATTATACCTATTCTTACAAGGGAAACAGTTCCACCAGAACTCAAGGCAAGAATCCACCTTTCTTCTGTCTCATTTTCTCTTTATAACCACAATCCAAAGGGATATTTGCTTTGTTTTGCTGCCTCAATATCAATGGTGAGATATTTGCAATATCTTGTAATGGCAAGCGTTTTGGCAGAACAAGTCCAGTGTTAGAACATGTCTGAGCCCTTCTTCTTATATCAATTTTAGAATGACAGTTTTCCTTCAGGTGACAAACCAATACTCGCTTCTCTGTCTCATTCTGTACTTCCTGGGAGAGTGTCAACAAGTTTCTTGCCCTTGAAGCTTCCATCTCTTTTCCCATTTGCAATCTTTCAATCTCCCCTTGAAGCAGTGATACCTGTTCTTGTAGCTCATTCGCCTTTGCTTCGGAAGATGCAGCTTTCTGTCTCCATTCTTTCACCTAATGGAGGATAGCAACATACATGTTAACACAATGTAAGACATCATAGAATATAAGCTAGTTTATGAAAATCTTACAGCAGATTGTAGGGACTGTATCTGATTGTCTGAATCCAGTGCTCGATCTTCCCAGAAATCCCGTGAGGCCTGCAATTCCTCAATCTCATCTCTCACCTGCCCTAGCATCTCTTGCATTTGGGACCATTGTTCTGTCTCAGCACGAACCTGCTCTAAAATCTTCCTTAGTATAGCCTTGCAACATCCACAACATGATTTTCCCTCGCGTGACATTGTGTCCTGCGGGAAAATTTTCTCTCAATTTGATCAAGACAAGAATTACCAATTAAGATGGTCTTAAGAATAGACCTTGACTTGAATGTTACCTTGTAAGGTTGTTGCAATGACAATATGGATATGTCTGGAAATTCTATCCTCCTTGAATTGGATGCAGAGCTGGCAACAGAACTGTTGGATGTCGATAGCACTGAACCATATTCTTCCTCCATTCTCCCTAATAACATCCCCTTTGATAACCCCTCCATCTTTCGTCTCAAAATTTCCACCTGCATATTTGTCTCACATCAAATTTCCCCATACAAAACATCACAGAAAATTACAGAAAAGAGTCATTGTCTTACATTGCTATTTCGGTTCGAAACAAAGCCTTCATCAACCTGGCTACTTGTTTTGATTGACATTGTTGCTTCAGCCATCTCACGAATCTCTTTTATGCATATCTCCTCATCCGTCATTCCTCCAAACTTCTCCAGTCGCCTTTGAAGAAAAGATGCTTGCTTATCAAAATAACTATTGTTTTTACATTCCAAGTCCTGAACTGATTGCTTTTGCAACTTGTTTAGTTTCTCCACCAACTCACCCATCTCTTCCTCCAACACCAAGCTCACATTCTTTCCTTCACTAATCTTCTTTCTTCCCTATTAATCAATCCCCAATTCAAAGTTATTTGATGCATGTGTATCAAAAGATAGCAGTAGTAACATAAGCAAGTAAACTGGTTCTTTGTTTGTATAACTCAGAACAATGATCAAATTAAAAGCGAATTAAAATCAAATTAAAGGGCAAAATTTTGGAATTTCTAAATTTTCTCAGGAACCAAACAGATTAATCAGAAAGGAAAAGGCAGAGGAAGAGAACAGAGGAACTAACAGAAAGTAGAGTTTGAATGGCAGATCTCAGCATCCTGTCCATCTGCACCCTTCTCCTCTCCATCTTCTTGATTGTAATCTCTCTTTCCATCCTCAACAAATTGCATTCTGCTCTCAACATCTCAGCCTGAAACCTCCACTTTTCCTCCTCAACCGCCACCACTCCACTCTCCCCTTCCTCCACCCTCTCTCTCCTCCTCTCCTCACTCTCCCCTGGCCTCACCAACACCACCGGCACCACCCCTCTCGAAAACGACCTCTCTTGTTCAAACAACGTCTCCAGCTTCCCTTTCTTCACCCTCTGCAACGTGGGTTTCGACGGAATAGCCTTGGTCTGTTTCCGGCGAGGCCTCCGAGGCAAATGGAGGATTCTCGGAGTTGGCACTGGTTGTGGGTATCGCCATTTCGGCCTCCTCACTGCAACTGTTTTAGACATTCCCTCCATTGAACACCAAAGTTGCTATCTTTCAGCTTCGGGATACAATTCAAACAAAGATTACACCAAGGTTTTCAACTTCTCCTAGTGATTTTGAAATTTTGAGGTTTTCCTGGGACAAGTGGGAAATGGGTATTCGGTTTTAGTTACAGACAGTGAGAGCTCTGTTAGAAGTTTGAAACACAAACTACACCGACTTTGAAACTGGTCTGAAGAGGGACTGGTCTGAAGAGGGACTGGTCTGAAGAGGGACAGATGTTCATGTCCCATAGGTGGGGTTTAAGCTCTTCCGGTTAGAGAGTGACAGTGTCGACTCTGAATCACAAACTGTAATTTTTGGACTTTGAAACAGAAAAAAAAAAAAAAAAAAAAAAAAACAACAGTACTATTTGTTTTGCATTTTTTAACATAGCTGGCTCAAGAGTCAAAACACAAAAATTTAAATAA
>BPVZ01000007.1:3590033-3601089 GCA_020521535.1 Rubroshorea leprosula
TAATTTAAATTTAAAATTTTTTATTTTTATTAAAAAAATTATCATTATATTATTTAAATTATTGGCATGCCGCAACAAAATGCATACTCATTGTTTGGTAGTGTGGTGGACATTGTTGCATGCAATTAAGTGTAACACAAATAAGTTTTGAAACTAGTGGCTATGCTAGGAAGGGAGTGCCGTAAAAGGTGACGTGATTGTTTCAATAGTATATATTTAATTAACTTTATTACTGCAAACTATGTTTCCAACACACTGGCACTGTGGTTCCTGAGTCCTCTCCTTTCTTTCTTCCTCTCCTCTATAAGAGGGAAAGAGAGAGGATGCCAATGGTTGATTCTGTCTGGGTTTTTGTTTGGGTTCTTTAGTTTCATCATTTTCAAAGAAACGCATAGAAGCTTTGCCACAAAAGTCATTAATGCCTTTTACTTTCAAGAGGGACAGAGAGGAAGACATGCACACCCCATTCCCATATGCTTCTTGTTTTTGAATCTAACTAATCAAAGCTGAGGACCACCACTTCCCTATCCATCTTCCAAAAAACAAATGTTATCAACCCCATTTTTTTAAGCAACTAGAATTTCATTGCCCAACTCATATAATACTATCAAATTGCATAATAATTAATCAACACAAAAATTTGTATAAAGAACCACTAAATCCAAACGATTAAAAATATCCAATCTTAAGTTTCACGTGAAGAAAGTATATTTGGTAATAACATATACAACATGTTCTGTTTGGATGATCTATATTTTGAGGTAAATTTTTGCATGAATGTATTAATAGTATCATCCTAATTTTATAATTTTTTTATATGAATAAATATACCCATTGTACTTCAATTTAATAATATTATCTTTTACTGATAAAAAATATATATATATATATATACAACATGTTCTTTTCATTTTTCAAATACCTTATATTCAATTTATCTAAAATAAAAACTTAAACTTGATATTTTTGAGAAATATTAAAAGAAAGGAAAACTTTCAAATTTGCCCTCTAGTTGAGGGTAAGAATGGACCACCCTTCAACTATATATAAGACCTAATTATCACTTCAACTAACTACATTAGATAAATAACTTTAAATTTAATACTAATATCGCATGATATTAACTTTTTATTACTTTTTTACTTATGTGTCTGTTTTATTTGCACTAACAGTAACAAAAACTTAATAACATGTAATGTCAATTATGAAATTTGAAATTATTTGTCTAACTCAATTAGTTACAAAGAACAATTTGCCTTTATATTTAATTAAAAACTGAATCTATACATATCTCTGTACTTAGAGCGGTAGATTTGGGAGTTGTGGCAATAAAAGAAAGCTGTGATGGGATGTTTAAAGCCTACTTAGTGAATCTTAAAAGTTTAAACTTTTAACAAATGCTAGACTAGGTCGGTTTAAACCTTGTCCCCCTTGATTAGCTAGTATTAGGAGAAATTTAACGTTATAAAGTAATTAAAGTATATTGGAACTCATCACTTCTTGACAGCAAGTATAGATTAAAAATATTTACTCTGTCCGATTCATGTCAGTCAGTCTAAAGAAATAACTTTATAACCTTAAAACTTCTTTTAATTAATTTTTTTTCTTAAAAAAGAATGACCCTCAGGTCAATAGTGTTTGTTAAATAATGTAAAAACTACTGACAAAAATGTTGCTTATGGTGAGATAGTATGCTATTGTCTTCTCTAAATCAAAGTGGTACCTGAAATTTAAATCTAAATTGATATATTTTATACATATTCACCTTTATTATAATGTCATTTTTGGAAACTTTTGATTCCAAAACCTGTAAACTGTTCACTCACCAATGCAAGTTTAAAGTCTTAAGAGGTGTTTCCCCAAGGACAAAAGTTTGTAGAAGTCTTAAATTTAAACTTTGAGACCAAAACAAGAAAAAATTAAGATATCTTGAGATTAAATCACAATTATTAAATATATAAGACATAAAATAAGTCTTAAATTTAATACATTCATTATGTTAATAATAACCTAATTTTCCCATTTTCTTTTGAGAACAATGAAGAGAAAAAAAAGGGATATTTCTAACTTGTGTTATAAGAGAGCATTAATTGTATTTTTTATAATAAATTTTTATAGTAAAATATGAAAGCAAATATTATTTTTAACACCAATATCACTTGAAAGTCTTGAATAATTTCAGTTGAGTAATTAATAAATTTAAAATGAATTCTTATTTGTTATGTAAATCAGCTAAAAAATATATAATTAATATACTTTTAAACTTGTATTCACAAGTTAGAAAAATAAAAAACAAAAGTTTAAAAATCTTTAAAGATAGCATTAGGCTTGGCCCAAAAAGATAACATTGAGTCTCACCAAGCCCAATAAGGCTTCTAAACAGGCCTTGTAAATAAGGCCCAGTTTCTGAAAAATGGATCAAGATATCTAGTTATCTACACCAATTTTCATGGGCCAAGTCCAATGATAGCTATTGGGGTTTTAAACCCAGGCTCAGATCCATCAACACCACCCCTACCCCCAACAAAACCCTAATCTCCTCTTCCGAGGAGTATATAATCCTACACCCGCCGCTTCTCCATTCTTCTTCTCCATTGCCTCAGCCGAAGAAAACACCGCAGATATCTCTTGGAACTTCTCAAAATGGCAGAGAGAGGAGGAGAGCGAGGTGCGTTCCGCCGGGGTTTTGGTGGTGGTGGCGGCAGGTCGGACCGTGGTCGAGGTCGTCGTCGCGGACGCAAAGAAGAGGAGGAAAAATGGGTACCCGTAACTAAGCTCGGGCGTTTGGTCAAAGCTGGAAAAATCACTTCTTTGGAGCAAATCTACCTCCACTCCCTCCCAATCAAGGAACATCAAATCGTCGATCTCCTTGTCGGTCCCTCCTTGAAGGATGAGGTTATGAAGATCACCCCTGTCCAAAAACAGACCCGCGCCGGACAGCGCACGCGCTTCAAGGCGTTTGTTGTGGTGGGTGACGGCAACGGTCACGTCGGTCTGGGAGTGAAGTGCAGCAAAGAAGTCGCCACTGCTATTCGTGGGGCGATTATCTTGGCGAAATTGTCTATCATCCCCGTGAGGAGAGGTTACTGGGGTAACAAGATCGGAAAGCCTCATACAGTGCCCTGCAAGGTTACTGGTAAGTGTGGGTCAGTGACAGTGAGGATGGTGCCCGCTCCAAGAGGTGCTGGGATTGTGGCTGCCAGAGTGCCCAAGAAGGTGCTGCAGTTTGCTGGGATTGAGGATGTCTTCACCTCCTCCAGGGGTTCCACCAAGACTCTTGGTAACTTTGTGAAGGTATGTCGCTTTATTGCTTTGCTAATGGAAGGTTATGCAGTGCTTAGTTATTGTTTTGTTTTTAAATCCATAGTAGCAATTTTGACGCAGTTCTACGGAGTTTATTGTATTGAAAGTTTTGATCTTAAGCATGCATATATATACCACCTATGTTGTGTAATGGAAATATGGAATTCACCTCCCTGTTTGATTAGTTTAGTAGTTCTATGTATGTCTTTGTATGATGCCTTTACAGAGGATTGTTAGTTACAAATGTGAAATATTGGTGATGGGGTGGTTTTAAATTTTGCAATAGTATTTAATTGTAGTGAGGTATTGCCCAGCAGAATATCTTTGGTTGTTGGTAATAACACAGTTGTGGCTTCTAGATGCTATAATAGGGCATTTGCCAATCATTTCTGAAATGATGTCATTTTCTTCCTTACCATAAAGCAGTTGGACTGTTTAATTGGAGATTCAATACTTTTCATTGTTTCATTAATTTAACCTGTTTCTGATTATATGCACTCACTTTGTCTGAAGTTTGGTTGGAGCAATCTTGAACGTGTTTGTTGCTTTCTTTTATCGACTCCAAAGTCCAAATTAGTCTGTTCTTGTTGGTTTTATGTGTTAATCTTTTTATGAAATGTTGCTTGACTGACATATTTCTGGCTTGGCAATTCTTAAAAATGATTTTCTTTAATTCTTGCTCTTCTGCCAGGCCGCTTTCTATTTGCTGTAAGATATGTCTTAACTTGAAAATATGGTTGATACATTTATTTGGGATAACTGGATAATCTGTTTCTCTTGTAATTTGAATGCAGGCCACTTTTGATTGCCTCTTGAAAACTTATGGCTTCTTGACACCTGACTTTTGGAGGGAAACCCGCTTTAGCAAGTCTCCTTTCCAGGAGTATTGGGATCTATTGGGAAAGCCAACAAAAGCCCTCCTTTTAGATGATGTGGAAAATGCAAATGCATAATGGGGATACATCTGAGTTCTTATCAAGAGGAGTTCTAGTGGCTAGAGTGAATTGGTTTTTAGTCTTCAGACAAATAGACAATGAATTGTTCTCCTTTTGCTTTCTCTGGATTTTGTCTTGAGATATCTAGTATTTTTGTTAATCAACTTCTTGTTTCTTGAGCAAATATGGATTCTATTTACGTGGGTAATTTCCAAGTCTTCATGTTTCCCCTCTCTATATTCAACCTCGAGATTGATGATTTGCATTGCATGCTTGGTATTTATGTTACAACGTTGGAGGCTTCTTGCTCATTCTCTTTTTCTTTTCATTCCTCCACAGCGTTTTAACTTTTAGAGTATTCGATCTAACTCCTCTGAGCTTCACAAAATTTGGCTAATTTTTTGGTCCAAAATCGACAGTGGCATTGACACAGCCATTTTTCTCAGGGATTCCCACGGCCACATTTTCTGGTGAAGATAAAGCAGTGTGTGATGTGGCAATGATTCATTTGTCAGAACATCTATTAGGATAAGGAAATGGATTAAGGGCTCCCCAAAAGAGGCCCTCCCTGTTATTCCCCCTTCTACCCAATAATAGTTGTCTCGGACTCTCGCTGCCAAAACAGCTTGTGTGACCGAGACAGATCTTGCAGCAAAGAGCAGAGTTCCAGAATTTGCAGACATGGCTTCAATTACCATGACAGCCTCGCTCTTGCCGAACTCAAGCTCAACTCTGACGGTCTTACCAAGTCTCTTTCCACAAGGCCCGCCAAGGGGTCGTTGTTGTCAAGGCTTCGAGTGAGAAGGCCAGTTTGGAACTGAAGAATGTTGAGATGAGGGAAGAGAGCAATGGTAGGAGAGAGTTGATATTTGCAGCTGCTGCTGCTGCTGCTGCTGCCTTTTCCATTGCCAAACTTGCCATGGCTGGTGAGGAGCCAAAGGCCGGTACCGCAGAAACTAAGAAGAAGTATGCTCCTATTTGTGTCACAATGCCAACAGCTCGTGTCTGTCACAAGTGAGAAATCCCAAGGTTCTTAATTTAATGTTAATTGATCTGAGTAACATATAAAACTTGCATCTCTCAATTGGAAAATCCCAGTAACATTTTCTCTTCTTTTCTTTTAAACTCCATTTCAATCTATATTTTTACTTAGATATGCAAAACTCCAGTGAACTGGTATTATGGTTATAGTACCCTTGGTTTGAGGGAGGGTAAAAAAAATTAATTTGAGATTTTGAGGGGAAGGATAAAAATCTTCTATTTTGAGAAGAGGGGAGAAAAAGGGAGGTAAAGTGAAAAAGGATGTCGTATTCTTTCGTTCCCCTCCTTTCCTTTCACTTTCCTTAAACCAAACATATACTTCTATAATAAAAGTAACTAGAATGGATAAGCCCATTTTTAATTTTTTGGCCAAAGAGCTCGATTCGTTGGGGCAAAAACAAATTATGAAAAGCATTCCTCAAGAACTGAGAAGATAGAACAGGAGCTCACATTCTCACATTTATTGGTACAAAATTCGAATCAGGTAAAAAACACTGAAAATCCTTGCACAAACTCGTTTCAAAACCAATCCTTTATCTGTTTCAGATGTGTTACCGAATGGTAACAGCCTGTAGACAAAGGGAGGGAGAGCGAATCCCTCTACAAGATTTTAAATGACTTCAATAGTTCATTCATTCACTTTTGCCATTTTGCTGGGCAGCAACAAAATTGCGAATGACTTCTATTGCCAGCTGATGAGCATTCTTGTTCTGCAACTTTGCTAGTTCATCCATGGCTTCATATGTTTCTCTATCAGCAAAGAGTTTCAGGTTGTACCTTGATGGTCCGACCACTGGACCTTCCCATTTTTCCACCAACTCTTTTAGTTTGTCAAATCCCTGACGCATTAACACAGATTCCATCAATTGCTAGGATATGAATTTTTGTGTTGATGAAAAGATTCTTCCAGTGTTAACAGAATTTTTCCCCACTAATGCCCAAAGAGGTTTATAAATGAGACTGGTTTGAGGACTTACCATGCGGGTAGTGAAGTCGCCAAATGATTCTTTGGATTGTCTTTTTCGTTTCCAATTATAAAACAAGGGTTCCAAAACGTTTTCAAGGTCCTGAACCTTGACTTTATCCATAAAACTTCTTGCAAGTTGGGTTTGGTTAGGTCTTCCCCCAAGCCAAATCTAGTTTCAAAAGAATAAAATTGTTGTTATGCAGATTTATGCCAATAGAAACAAATCATATCGGGCCTTAAAGTACCTGATAGCTGTTGGGACCATCACCAACCAGTCCAAGTTCAGCCATGTAAGGCCTAGCGCAACCATTAGGGCATCCAGTCACCCTTATTACCACAGATTCATTGTACTTGAGACCAACCTGAAACCATGGAGAGTTTGCCCACCATTAGTGATAGTTACAATCCCAAATCACACAAAATACACCATCCAACCTAAACAAATTCTCTGTCAATTTTCTAAGTCTGTGTTCCATAAGATACCTTCTCCAATACAGCTCGAACACGCTTAAGGATTCCAGGTATTCCACGTTCAGCCTCAGTTATTGCCAATGGGCAAAGAGGGAAAGCCGGGCAAGCCATAGCAGTTATGTTTAGGGGATCCACATATCTAGGAAGCTGCCCCAAATCCAGAGCTGATTAGTCAAGCTGTAAGATTTGAAGTCTAAAGACACCCATAAACAGCTTAACGGAGTTGAGATGAATAACATGAAGCAAGCAAAACATAACTGAATAAACATTTACTCCTGGAGAAGTAGTTACAGCTTACAACAAATTACATGACAACATGAAATTGTAAAATGACTTTGTAAATTCTATGAGATCCACATGATTAGCATATGAAAATCAAGAAATACCGTTAAAGAAAATATAGATTTCTGTTCTGAACAATGTCTTACCAGCAGACCAGCCTGTGCAAGAGCTGTGGTAATGTTACGCTTCCACGCACTGCGAATGTTGCACAGGATAAGGTTCTGATTTGGGGTGATACGAACATTCAGATTATACTTTTCTATTACTTCTCTCAGTGTCTTCTTCATTTCCCCTCCAATTCGGCCATTATCTACATGGAGCCCACAATATAAATTGCCATCTCCCTGCCAAAAGTTTCTAAGCAGTCAGGAAAGAAAATGGATTATATGAAAAAGCAAGCATTAGACTAAATGAAAATTATACACACACAGCAATTTGAAAGAAAACATGTGACAGGTAAGTTCAAACCAAAGAGATTGCAGATAATATCTCCAAATTAGCAAGACAAACCTGTTCATGCCAACCCAAGTAACTCTTAAATTCCCACTCAGGCAACTCACGGAAAGGCTCAAATTTCTTTCCATAATATTGCTCAACTACACTTCTAAACTTTTCAATCCCCCAGGAACTTATCAAATATTTCATCCTACTATATTTGCGATCATCTCTTCTCCCATTTTCTCGTTGTGTAACAACTATGGCTTTGACAGCATATAAAATGTCATCCTTTGGCACATAACCCAAAGGTTCTGCCAAACGAGGGAAAGTTGTCTCCAACCTATGTGTTCTTCCCATACCACCACCAACCTGCAATAGAGTCCATTAATTGATGATTGTAAGATGAGAAAGCAGACAAGAAAAAAAAAAAGAAAAAATTATTTAGATCATATGTTTTCTTACATATATGTTAAATCCCTGAGGCTCCCCATTCTCATCGGAAACAACAACAACACCAATATCATTTGTCAGAACATCCACTGAGTTATCTCCTGGCACAGTGACAGCAATTTTGAACTTCCTTGGCAAGAACTGAGTTCCATAGATGAGCTCGGGTGAATCAGGGAAATTTGTTCCATGAGAATTATCATTGCGAGCCTTCACTACTTCTGGAGGTTCTGCTGTCAAGATTTTCTCTCCATCCACCCACATGTCATAATAAAAACCTGACTGAGGAGTTAGAAGTGCAGCAATATTCTCTGCTGTTTCCTGTGCAAATAGGTAATCTTTTCTTGCAATAGGAGCTGCAGGAGCAAGGACATTCCTGTTGAGATCACCACAAGCACCAAGAGTTGAACCCATACTTCTAATAATACTGCTCATCACCGTTTTAAGGTCCTTCTTCAGCACACCGTGGAGCTGAAATGTTTGTCTCGTGGTCAAGCGAAGTGTTCCAATCCCAAACTGATCAGCAAGATCATCCATAGTCAAGTAAAGTTCGTTCGAGACTTTCCCACATGGATTCTTAGTCCGAAGCATAAACGAATAAGACCTGGCACCACGCTCATCTCTATTATACTGTTGGTAACTTCCATGGAACTTAATAAGCTGGGTGGCAGCCTCATTTATATTAGGAGCATCTGTCAACAGCTCCTCATTAAGAGGGTATCTTATGTAATTGCTTCCTTCTTTGATTATTTCAACCTTGCTACGCTTAGTTTCGGTTGCAGTGTCAGTCTTCGTTGGCTGCAAAGACATTAAACAAGTGACTTGAGATAAATGGTTTGTAATTTGGCCTTATAAGTTATCTCTAGGTATTTTGATCAGCTGCATGACTAATTGAAGCATTCCATTCATATCATATAAACAAAAGAGTGCATTTTAATAACAGGAGGAACATTATTGACCTTGCTGTAAGTTTCCCAGGAATCAAGTTATTCAGTCATGAAAAGTTTAATTTACAGGCAAAAAGTTTCAAACTTTTAAGAAGTTTTTCACCCTTTCATACACATTTCTTTCCTTTTCTTCGAAAATTTCAGAAACTAAAATTGGCAGAGAGTATTATTTATTCCCGCAGAAATTAAACATCTATGAATCAACGGGTAAAAAAAAAAAACGGCAAACCATACAAGAGAGAGGGGGAGGGGGGGAGAGTCTGACCGTGGAAACAGCTCGAATAACCGGTGGCCTTGATTTTCGAAGCAGAAAAGGGGCTGAATTTTTGTTGAAAGCGAGAGAATGCGAAGCTTTCAAGCCGATAAAGTTGTGGACTTGAATCTTTGGATCACTTCGTATAACAGTGCTGGTTGCAGCTCCGTAAGGCGTCGTCATGGCTGAAGATAATCGAATGCAAACCCTAGATTCTCAGCTAGGGTTTATGCCTTTTTTATATTTTCTTTTTGAAATAGAGAAAAGTCGCAGGCGAAGAAGAAGCAGAGTTTAAAATGGATTTTTATTTGTGTGATGAAGAGAGAGAAGAAGAAGAAGAGGGAGAGTTCGCTACTATCGGCCGTTTTTTACTTTTTTATCCGTTCTTGCTAAACTGCGCCGTCACGTGTCTGACACGAGACCTCTTTAATAAACCGGGACGTTCACGTCATGTGAATTCAGTGTCACCCACGCGACGCCCCCACAACCGCGATACGCGACATTGGATTAGGAAAACGACAGCGCTTGTTGACCCGAGTGCTTGGGAGCGCGTGGGAATAACAGAACTAAAGTAACTAGATGCATTGAACCTGGACAGAATGTCGTTCTGTTACAAAATTACCATGGTCCAAGTCAAGTTGCCGGGATATAAATTAAAAAAAAGGGAAAATCTAAAGAGGGGATTATCTACTGTATGGAGATCTACCATACATAAGGAAGTGAAATCGCATCTGGACATAAGGAAGTGAAATCGCATCTGGACTATGTGACTATGTGCACTAATAATCATATATTTCATCGTAAAATATACTTTCAATTTTGAAGTTGTAATTTGAATTCTCTTTCGCTGATAAATATATACATATATAGATAAGTGGTTATTCGCTTATTTCTTAAAAATTAAGAGGATTATCATCTCAAAATTACATAATTATAATAAAATATTATAAAAAATATATAAAAAATACTTTAATTCATATTTTAAAAATAAAGTATTTCAGTCTTTTTAACGAGAATTTATTGAAACGATATAATTTTAAGGTGAATTTTCTTCTAATCTTTAAAGGTATGACAGATAGGTACTATTTCAATATATATATATGGGTGGTGCTTGGGCGGACTGCATATAACATGTCCTGTAAAATAGAAATCTCTATATATATATATACATGGAAATGATTTTTGTATAATTTTTTTATTTTATATTTTTATATAATATGATATGTTATTAAAATGATTAATTTTTTTAATTCATATAAAATTTGTGATATTAAATGTATTTACTCATTTAATGATATATGAAAATTATATAAAAAAGTGAAGTAAAAAGATTATTCTTATAGCACCACCCATATATATATAAGAATAGTACCTATCTCTCATACCTCTAAAGATTATAAGAAAACTCATCTTAAAATTATGTTGTTTCAATAAATTTTCATTAAAAAACAATGAAACACTTTATTTTTAAATTATAAATTAAAATATTTTTTATCTTTTTTTTATAATATTTTATTAAAATTATGTAGTTTTAAAGTGATAATCTTTTTAATTTTTAAGAGATAAGTGAATAACCACTTATTCTTATATATATATTTATCAGGGAGAGAGAATTCAGATTACAACTTCAAATTTTATTTTTATATTATTTTTTTAAAATATTTAGTTAATTTTATAAGACGAATTACATACATGTAAAACAATTTTAAGAGATATATATATATATATAAGGAAGTGAAATCTTCTATCTGGCAACTGTTTATTCGGCAGAGATTACGCCAGCAGTCAAACCAAATCATTGACTGTTAGATGGATCCAAAAGTCAGCACTGATGTCAGAAAACACAACTGAGAGGAATCTGAAAAGAAACCAAACCGAACCAAACCAGGCTTCTTGAGTCCTAACTGGGGCACTTGGGCATGGGAGATCTCCATTCTCAACCCATGTTCCAATGGACATTGGAATCCAAGTT
>BPVZ01000007.1:3605118-3616153 GCA_020521535.1 Rubroshorea leprosula
GAAGTATATGCATAAACATGAAAAGTCTCAATTAGTTTAGATTGGTGGCAAATTAAATGAGATTTTACTTGGAAATCCCCAATTCCTTGCCTATGGAAGTAAAAACCAATAGTAAATCTATATCATTTTCAGTTGCACAATAAAGTCAAATAAACTAAGATATTAAATCCTCTCAATTACAAGGACCAACCTGCCCAGAAAGGTAGCACACCACAAAGTAAAAAATAAAGGATAACACCAGCACTCCAAACATCCACCTCAGGGCCATAGTTGCGTCTAAGAACCTCTGGAGCCATGTAATAAGGGCTACCAACTATCTCATTGAATTTTTGACCTGTCAAAAGTAGCAAGTTTCAGGTACAATTGAGCATAATACTAGAAGAGATACCCTTCACCCAATTGTCCATGATATATAGTTTATGGCCCTCACATGGAAAAGAAACTAAAAAGAAAACGCTTGAAGAGGCTGAAGCTGAAATAATCAAGGGGTTTGATAAAGTGCAATACCAGGTTCAAAGAAGACTGACAACCCAAAATCAATTGCCTTCAATGGGGAGGTTTCCTTCTTATTTGCAAAAAGAAAATTCTCTGGTTTGAGATCACGGTGCATGACCCCATGCTTATGACATACCTGCAACAAAATCCATATAAACAACTAGTTTATCTAACATATGGCAACTTCCCCCATAGTGTGGGCACAATCAAAGATTTAGGAATATGACAACTAAAGTAGTCTAGCCTTAAAATGTAGCCATTGAAAAAGGTTCCACTTCCAATTCCTACTTTTTGTTGCGAAAAAAAAAAGGGAAGAAGAAGAAAAAGAAGGAGGTTCCAATGAGAGCTTCCAAACTAAAGGGAAAAACAAACAAACCTTGGAAAGAGGGAATAATTAATAAGTACAGATAAGAACTAGAAAAAGAAAAGAAATCAGAGGCAGCAACAGAAACTTCCAACTAAAGCTTTTAACAAGTGAACTACAAGAGTTGGATAGACATAGGAATGATGCCAGTAAAGATTGCGTATTAGCTATTATGAAGGCACCTAATTTATCTTAAAAATAACTACCAGAACCATAAGCTAATGCCAGGACTGCCAAAAGAGAAATATCGATCAAGGTGAAATCTTTATAAGTGACAACAACTTTTAGTTCAAAATTTGACAGAAAAAAGTGGCTTTTCACATAAAATTGTCACAATCCAATATCATGCAAGAACTAGGAATCTTTCTAATTGAAAAATAAGACTCTGATGATCAGGGAAAATAATAAAATCCCATCTAGTGCAAAAAGAGCCTATCACAACACATTAAATATCAAACTCAAGAGAAGAAAAATAAAATGAAATGAAAGATCTGTCAATTTAACAAGAAAAAAAGAAAAGTGAATCAAAATTTCAACCTGAACAACTTCTACAATAGTCCGCATGACCACAGCAGCAGCTCGCTCAGTGTAATGCCCTCTTGCAACAATCCTATCAGAAAGCTTTCCCCCCTCACAAAGTTCCATCACAATGTGCACAGCACCGTCATCCTCATAAGTATCCTTCAGTGAAACAATATTCGGGTGCTTAGGTAAATGCTTCATTATCTCTACCTCCCTCTTCACATCCTCTATATCCACTGCAGTCCTAAGCTTCTTCTTTGAAATCGACTTACAAGCAAACTTGTCCCCGGACTTTACATCCGTGCACAAATATGTTACACCAAATTCACCACGTCCCAGCTCACGTCCTAGATCACAATGAGATGAAATATCACGACCAGTGGGGTCCTTCAACACCCAGTTAGCTCCAGATCCATTGGTCACAGCATAATCCTCACCATAAAAAAGATTGGCCGTGTTCTTGTTTCTCCCTTTTTTCTTCTCAGATTCAGATAAAGAACTAGGGGTTGCACAACAATTACCCATGAGCTAAAACTGCAACAAGTCTCAAAATAATCAACTTTCCTGAGATTTCAAGGAGACCCCTTAAGCAAACATACAAATAAGGAAACAAGATCTAAACTTTATAGCTAACAAGCTAAAAGGTGATTATATGATTAGAAATCAAAGCAAACACTGAGATCCATTAAATCAAGATGCTCTTGAAGAACAAAGTCTTTGCCAGACAGAAGGGGACAACGGAACATACAAAATCTCCAAGAAAATCGGATGGTACTAAAATTTGAAAAGCAATTATATTGCTTAAAACAGCCCAGAGAAGCTAGATTCTCAAAAGGAATTAACTGAAAATACAGCAAAATTTCTAATTGAAGAGCCAGCGCAATCAAGAACGGAATATTAAATCAATAATATTAAATCAAGAAGGAAAGAACTTCAGGCGTCCATACATGAAAAAAAGCTAAACAAGAAATGCTAGGAAAGAACACCCACCTGCTACCTGGAATTTCCTTGGGATTTTCGGATCTGAGAGGAGAACACAGGGAAAAACCCAGATGGGTTTTGGAGCTGAAAAACTTTGAAAAAGAATTTTAATGGCAGAGAAATGAAGAGTTTTGGATGAATGGGAAACGATGAATTCAAAGTATGAGAAAAAATGCCACTATAAAATGAAAGAGCTGGAAGAGTCAAAGCTCTTCTGAAAGAGACCTTGTCTATCCAAAAATAAAAAAATAAAAAAAAAAATCCCTTCTTCTCCAACAAATAACAGAATGAAATTTTCTATCTTTTTCTTTTCTCACTCTAGAATTCAACGCTGCCTGGAAGAAGACAGAGAGAGAACAACCCTGTTTTCTTCCTGTTTTCCCTTTCTTTCTTTTCTAATTTTTTTTTTTTTGGTGCTGTTCTTTTCTTAAATAAAATAAACAAAATAAGAGCCAAATAAACCTAAAAACCATTTTTAGAGAAAAAACACAAAGGACGATAGGTAAGTTAAAAAGCTGGTCAAAGCTTGAAACTTCTTTTTGGATTTTCTTTTGTTTGAGTTTAAACTTTAATTTAGATTTTGATTGAGGTTTTTATAAAAACTTTAAATTAGATGACGATATTATTTAAAAAATTTTTTTTTTTATAATTCTACTGGTAAGTATATGCATTATGACGCATTTATGCAACCGATCCTTTTTCCGTCTAGACTCCTATTTCATTAAATTTCTTTTAGGAAAATATAATAATTATAATATAAATATAAAATTATAATATATTATAATTAAATTAATATAATATATGTACAAGGCTTCGAGAGGAGAAGGTACTCGTTAAAAGAATTTTTTTTGGGACCATATGGATCATTGATGACTTGGGAAGAGTCACAAAACTTTCACACAAGTAGACACGATACACATAGACATGAAGTAGCCTCTACAAAATAAAATATGGAAGTGGATCAATATATAATTTAAAGACAAAATACAACAAAACATATCGTTCCGTTCTAGTTTTTTTTGTTGATATTGGATTTTGACTTAAAATTATTCACTTTATATAAGTTACATGTTTGAGTCTTATAAAAAAATTTTTTTTATCCCTAATTAACTTATAAATTATTGTACTATATTCAAAAAAAAAGAAGACAAAATACACCAAAATGCAGGATAATGCTTCTTCTACACATATTCAAAGACAACTAATTTACCTCAAGTAATCTAAGTGTTTATGTCATAAATTACAAATTTTAAAATTATACTATGTATCATTTGTTTTTTTTAATGGATGGACGGGATACTACCACATCAAATCTAGTGTTGAGACTTTTGACATATCACTTGCCAATTGAGGTGTAGAGTCCGAACATAAGAAGATTATCTGTTTAATTGCTTCTTTTTTTTTTTTTGAACAATATACAATTTGGGGATGAAGGAAAGGAGTTTTCAAGACGGTGGTGAAGTTCGAAACCTTGACCATCTCACCCAAACACTTTAAGGTTTTGGGTTAAACTATTAGACCTAAAGATTCGGTTTGTTTAATTGTTTATTTGAATTGAAGTAGACCTATTATTGCTATATTTAAGGAGAAAAATCAATTAAATAATGGGATGACAGACAATAAAAACAGGTGGTGACATCTGAATAAAGATCAGACCTATTTTATTATCAAGCTATTGAACTTTTTCAAGAAACCACCTACATTGTGTAATTGCTAGCTAGTGGAGCGTTGTAGGCTTGGAGGAGACAAACAAAAGAAAAATTTTCAAATCATTCAATGTATAACTAGCTCTACACACAACCCATAATTAGGTTTAGTATGCTTAAATCTTGTTAACAATTGCTTACTTTAACTTTCATATTTCACTTTTTAACACAATTCCTAGTAAATTTAAATTGTTTTCAACATCAAATAACCAAACTAATTAAGGTAATTGCTTATGCAATTCCTTTTATGTAATGAATAGCAAACTTTTTAGTTTCTACAATGTACTATTCTTTTTTTATTTGGTATTTGTTTAAGGTTTATGATAAATTTTTTTTTTTCAAATGATTACTTATATGATATTCATGCTTCTTCTTAGTTTTTGGCATGTTAGTTTAGTTTTTATTTATATTAGTTTCATGATTATTTAGAATTAAATTTCTAATTTTATAGTAGTTTAACTTCTAATTATGTTTATAGATTGTAGTTTAATTTAACAATAAATATGTTTAGTTTAATTTGTATATATCTTTCATTTACAAGTTTATTTTGATTTGCATTTTATTTAGTTCATTTAAGATTTGTTAATTTTAATTCAGAGTAATGTTTAAATTTTTGGATCTATCCCAAAGAAATTTAATAACTCATTTTTGTAAAAAAACATCCTTGATTTTTACAAATCATTTGAAGTTGCATATTACAATTTTAAACTAACGTACTTTCCATCATCCATAAAGAGTTCGACACGAGAAATAAGAGGCTCATTGGGAATCCTCTTTTCTTATTTTACAAAAAAAAATAATAATAATAAGTGGCACATCTTACATCTAAATCTGCTACACATGGTATTGCTTTGGGATTTTTGAAGAAACACTAAGAGACCAAAGTGAACAAGGGACAAGAAGTTATGGTACAATAACTCTATTTTCTAGGACCTAGCTAGTTTAGTAAGAGTGCAGGAAGACTCCCAATTGAGTAATGATCTGCAGGACGAATTTGCGGGACGATTTCGGGGACGACAAGTGAAGCAATCCCAACAATAATTACCAATTTGACCCTGTTTTCACTTGTCGTCCCCCAAAATCGTCTCGCAAATTCATCCCGCAAATCATTACTCCTCCCAATTAATATCTTAGCATTTGAACCTATTACAACGCCTATATTTCAGAACCAGAAAGAAACCGTTCTCTTACCACAATTAAACAAGAATTCTTGCCCCTATATTCCAGCGGTAAATAAATATTGAGTACAATAAAGCAGTAAATAGGCTACTGGTAAAAAAGAAGAGAAACCATCTGAATACATATGTAACTGATATACAAGAAGTTAAACTTTCACCACTCTTAAGCCCCCATTATGTTGCAACAACCATAGGTAGAGTAGAGAACCTTGGTTGAGCAAATTCAAGTATCTTGTGGCTCTATTTTATTTTCTGTTGTGAGTATTCTCTTCGTAAATAACTAAACAAAAATTGGATTTAGTTGACACTGTATGTTCTCACTTGTTCATAAATTACAGCTACTTGCCACTCAATGTGTTAAGAATTCTTAATGACCAATATCCAGCCGTCTCATTGATGTTCAATTGCAGCAAAAAGTACATGCATTTTATCTCCTCATTGGTCTTTTCCGAGTGAAAGTTTGAGATGCCATTAGGGCTACCTTTTGTTGATCCAATGCAGCAATACCCTGAGCCTCCATCATACCATACAGCCCTTTAGCTTCCAGCATAAACCCACCTGCTATGAGGGCATTTACAATCCTCTCAAAGTCCTGGAGCCCCAATTCCTCCTTCTTCGCTTCAAGAACTCCAAGAGCCTGAGGAGCTTTCTTCTTAACTCCAGCCCTTGAGTACATGTCATAGAGGCTCACATGAATCTTGAAAGGAGGAATCTCACCCTGCTAAGCAATCTTGCCAAACAGCAGTCGTTCCTTATCAACCAACTGCATCTTACCAAACCAATCCACAATGACAGAATAAGGAGCAGCCATGGGCTCAAACCCATCCTTCTCCTGTTGCAGCAGAAGATTTAAAGCCTTAATAAATAAATTTTTCTCTTTCATATGCTGCAATCATGCTAGCAGTGCACCTATCATTGGGTTTGAATCCAAGTTTATCATGTGGTCAAAATTGTGTAAGGTTCACATAATGATATACACAATTTAAATTACCTAGCCAATTATATATACAACTTTGTCAAATTATAATTATTCGTTTAGGTTTTGTAGGCTTGTGTGTTTAGAAGGTGGCAGAAGTATTTCAGAGCACTAAGCTTGATGGACAAGATGGAGAAGATGGCAAGCTCGATTAAAAGGAGGTTTCAAGGGGAAGGAGTGTTTTAGTTAAATGGTGCCGTTTGGGACTAAAAAAAAATTTAGGAGGTCCGACCAATGCCTGCCCACTTTTTTGGATACACGCACACACACACACACATACATGCAATGTAGCCTTAACAAAATAAATTATGAAATAAGATATATATATATATATACACATATATATAATACAAAATACACAAAAATGTAGATGAAGCAGTCATTGTTGCTTCTTCATATAGTCAAACACAAATAATTTGCCTAAAAAATAAGGTACAAGAAATATTTTCAAAACAAGTCTTTAGAAGCAAAGAAACAAACTTTAGCAAGATAATGATTTACCTACCCTTGCTTAAGTTCCACTGATCGAGAATTTTTCCTAATAAAGAACAAGGAGAAATATAAGGAACATCATAATGATACACAATTTCAATTAGTATACTACTTTTAAATCTCAACACAAGAATTAACAGAGGCTAAAATGCCATAACTTGCTGTAGCCATTAAATAGGAAACTGATCAAATACAGAAGTTAAACATATGCAATTCTAGAAACTACATATCATAAATTATGGCCTCGCAGAATTTCAATGAAAACATACTTATGTCAAATCTATATAAACATGAAGAAATTAAACATGTAAGTAACTATACCTTCTCTTGCTCTTCTTATTCTTCTTTTCCACAATAGTTTGTTTCCTCTTCCCATCATCAATTTCACTACTGTCCTTATGGGCAACAAGACTCCTCATACACATTCCCACTCCACTTGATCTGAAACACCTTGTACCTCCTCAAAGATCATACCAAACCAAATAACATACTGCTTGAACAATATTTTGTCACCGCCTCTTGAATATGCCAAAGGAACCACCATATTATCAAAAAATGAATTGTGTGGCAGAAAAAATAGTTTAGTCCAAGAATCCTTGACCTAACTCCAAATTGCTTCATAAACTACATTTCAATGCCAGTTTTCATACAAAGAGAACCAACGCAAAGGCAACCTCCCAAGACTCCCAAATTCAAAAAATATCTTCAACCTCATGGACATATTTTAGAAGTGGAACAAGATTATATTCCTCTTAGACCAAATCAAATGCAATTAGCTATCTTTTAGACCAAGGAAATGGTATCAACTAATGCAATGCGTTATTAGCAAGAATTCTATTTTCTTGCATGTAACCAAAATCGAAAGGACAACCCTTAATTTTTCTTCAAGAATTAGTCCTCAAGCTATAAACCTTAACTTCCGAGTTGGGATTGTAGTCATAGAAGTATGTACTCTCGTCAACTTGTAATTGTCTGTGCTAGGGTCGTAGCCAAATCCGTAAACCTGATTTACTAACAAGACTCCGGTCGGAACCATTACTAAACTAGTGGGCACCTTTGTTGGAAGAAAGTCCAACCCCATGTGTGAACCCATGGACTTTTTGTGTGGAAGTTTGCTTCACCAACCTAGCTAGTTGTGGGCTATGATTGCTTTGTTGAAATCATGCAAGATTGCATGTTGAGCCATTTAATGGGCAAAGAAAATCTTGGCCGGGTGGTAATGAGGCAAAGAAAAATGGTGCATGGGTGATTGGATTTTTTACTATAAATACCCATGCATGCAAAGACAATGAGCAAGCAAGAGTAGGAGAAAGCAAGAGAAATTGAGTGAGAGCTCTTGTGAGAGAAAAGAAAGAGAGAAATTGTGAGAGATTCTTGTGTAGATTAAGAGGGAGTATTAGGGAGAATTTGGGAGTTTCTATACATTGAAGCTAGGGTGTTGAGTGCTTCTTGAGTGAGAGAGCTTCTAAATTATTGTACTCTTTTTTTCTTAATAGTGGATTTATTTCTTTCTTTCCCGTAAACGTAGACTTGTTGAGAGGTGTACAAGTCGAACCACGTTAAATTATTGTTTCAATTTCTTTATCGCTTCCGTTTGTATGGGATTGTGGTGCTCGAAATTCCCAAAAAGTGGTATCAGAGCTATTGGTAGAGCTCCTAGTGTTGTGGCAAAATGCAAACTGAAGCCATGAAGTATTCAATTGAGCTATTTGATGGCAAGAATGACTTTGCTCTATGGCAAAGCACTGTGAAGGATGTCCTTACTTGTCAAGGACTTAATGCAACTTTAGAAGAGACCAAGCCGGTTGAGATGAAGGATAGTGATTGGAGTACTATCCAGAAGAAGGCAGCAAGTCAAATTCGACTGGCGCTTGCACCGAAGGTGAAATACAACGTCCTTTCAGAGACTACTCCAATAGGCATGTGGAAGAAGCTTGAAGAGATATATGCTTCAAAATCTTTAACCAATCGGTTGTGTTTAAAGATGGAGCTATATCAATTGAAGATGGCAGAAGGCACTAATATTCACAGGCACTTATCTGATTTCAACATGATGGTGACACAAGTAGTGAATGCCGGGGATGTTCTAGAAGAAGAGGAAAAAGCTTTGCTTTTACTTGCATCCTTGCCAAAGTCTTACAAGTCCCTAATGCAGAGCATGCTAGTGGGTAAGACTACCTTGGTGATGAAAGATGTCATTTCCATGTTGTTGGAGAATGATAAGTTTCTTGGGGAGGATGATGGTGCCAATCAAACTAATGCTTTGGTGATGGAGCACTCTCGGGGAAGATCCAATGGACGTGGAGGTGGAGCAAATCAAGAAAGGTCGAAATCCAGACCTAAGAAGGATTATGGTGAAGTGCAGTGTTTTTATTGTGGTGAATTGGGTCACAAACAGTATAAATGCCCAAAGTTTAAGGAGGACTTTGCTAATATGAAAATATTGATGAAAAGTCAAGAAACCAAGGGCAAGGGGGAGGCTAATATTGTTGAAGAAAATGTGGTTGAAGTATTAGATTGTGAAGAGTGTGATCCTGAGGTGGAGCAAAACAATCAACGGTGGATTTTGGACTCTGTTGCAACCATGCATGTGTGCAATAATCCTTTGGAATTTGGGAGTTTGGTTCGGGGGGAGCTTGGCAAAATAACGGTGGCTACCGGTGAGAAGGTGAATATTGAAGGCATAGGAGATGTTTGTCTCAATGTTCACAATGGAAGAGCCAAGATTCTCAAGAATGTGAGATATGTACCCAAGTGTTCAAGCAACATTATTGCTTTGAGTGAGTTGACAACATGAGGGTACAAGTATGTCGTAAAGCGAGAATGGTGCAAGGTCTACAAAGGTGGGAGACTTGTTCTGCGTGGAAGGAAGAACAAGCACAACATCTATGTGCTTAAACAACATCCCGGGAGAAGGCTCAACAAAACCATGAGGAAGATGGTGTGGAAGCCTAAAGGGATCTTGGTAGATGGCAAGGAAATTAATAAGACCAAGAAGAAGGTGAGCTTCAATAATGAAGTGATGTTTGATGATGGTTCGAGGAGGTGTGATTTTCTCTCGAATCATATTTTGATTCAAAATTAATTTCCATAGTACACCTAGTGTAGGTTTGTCCTATCCTATATTAGGAGGAAACTTTCAAAAATAGGACACCATGATGAAGTGTTCATGAGCAGGGGGAGCAAAATTATGGAATGTTGAAGTGTATGGAGTCATCGTTGGTTTCTCCTCCCATAGGGTTGGAGGGGTAGATTGTTGGAAGAAAGTCCAACCCCATGTGTGAACCCATGGACTTTTTGTGTGGAAGTTTGCTTCACCAACCTAGCTAGTTGTGGGCTATGATTGCTTTGTTGAAATCATGCAAGATTGCATGTTGAGCCATTTAATGGGCAAAGAAAATCTTGGCCAGGTGATAATGAGGCAAAGAAAAATGGTGCATGGGTGGTTGGATTTTTCACTATAAATACCCATGCATGCAAAGACAATGAGCAAGCAAGAGTAGGAGAAAGCAAGAGAAATTGAGTGAGAGCTCTTGTGAGAGAAAAGAAAGAGAGAAATTGTGAGAAATCCTTGTGTAGATTAAGAGGGAGTATTAGAGAGAATTTGGGAGCTTCTATACATTAAAACTAGGGTGTTGAGTGCTTCTTGAGTGAGAGAAATTCTAAATTATTGTACTCTTTTTTTTTAATAGTGGATTTATTTATTTCTTTCCCGTGGACGTTGACTTGTTAAGAGGTGTACAAGTCGAACCACGTTAAATTATTGTCTCAATTTCTTTATCGTTTCCGTTTGTGTGGGATTGTAGTGCTCGAAATTCCCAACAACCTTTTGGATTTTTCTGGTAGAAGGATTCCACACAGTAATGTCCCAAGAAGCAGACGCACCACGGACTTGTAAAACAGAAAACCCATTGCAGGAACACAGCACCGCAATTTCAGAAGCACGACCCCCTATTGGGTTGTTGAGTTTTTCAGTCGTTTTGAGTGAATCAAAGTCTATGGACTTGAAGTCATATACCCTCGGTGAAGAAGAAAGAGATTGGTGTTGGTTTTGTGAGAGTGGGAGAGATGAAGCTTGATGAAATTTGGACTGTCAATGAGGAAGCACGATGGCATTGAAACGCACCTGAAACGAAGAAAATCTTTCACCGCCGAACGGCGTAGTATCTCCGTGATCAAAATCCGGTGGAAAAATCAGCATCTTCAGTTTTTTCAGCGCTTGTTTGGTCAAAGAGCCAGTTGAGCTAAAATTTTTTTAATTTAAAAAATAATATATAAAAAGTTAAAAATTATTATAAAAAATATTATTATATTTAGTAAT
>BPVZ01000007.1:3616253-3628572 GCA_020521535.1 Rubroshorea leprosula
ATGTATCATTAAAATTATTAATTCTTTTAATTCATATGAGACCCATAATATTAAATGTATTTATTTATTCAATAACACATGAAATTTGTATTGAAAAAGCAGTATAAAAAGGTTGTAGCACACCCAATAATTTTACAAAGAAAAAATTTTAAAAACTTTAGAGAAGAAAATCTCAGAACCAAACAGCCTCTTTGGCTTCAACTAAATCCAAGGTTGACATAGAGCAGTTACAGATGCAGGGAGAGAGTTGAGTTTTCCTTATCTACAAAACCAGTTTATAATTTATGAGCAATGTTTTGGGCCAGGCCGAACCTTGGAGGCAGAAAGACAGGCCGAAAAGTTGTTTTTGTTAGTTGATCACGTGGCTCCATGTAAAGCCCAAACCATCATCAACAGAAAAAAAAAAAAGAGCCAGCTCTTCCCCCTCTAATAATTCTTTTTACCCAAAAAAAAAAAATCTTCACTTTTCATGATTTTTTTTTTATAAGGGCAATTTTTAGTAGGTTAGTATTGTTAGATATTAGTAACTAAGAATTCAATCTCTATATCTGGTGACTAACCCATCAAATTCAATGAGGCACGCGACCATCAGACCGTTTGGTGGAGTTCTTCACTTTTCATGATTGATTTTGTGGGTTATGGATCATAAAAAGTTGTGCTTAAAAAATGAAAAACATTCCCCTCTTTCCTCTATTCTTTTTATCTTTGTATGATATTGTTAGCAATCTATCCTGAAAAAATCGTAAAATAGTTAATCATTGATGTTAAATGAGTGTACAATAGTTATGTTATAGGGCTTATTTGATTACATGGACTCTGAAAAAAGAATATGAAGAAGTCAACCAACTTAGTTTAAGAAATGAAATTTTTTGATATGTATATGGAAATATAATACAATTGATTATAATGGGTTGTATATGTGATTATATATATGTATATATATTCTGAGCAAGGGCAATTAGGGAAAACAGAGATAGAGAAGTTGTTAGTGCAGTGGTTAAAATTCTAGTATTTGCTAAGAAATTAGTACACCCGAACTAATGTAGCCAAAGCTACGGATGTAT
This sequence comes from Rubroshorea leprosula, assembly GCA_020521535.1. NCBI lineage: Eukaryota > Viridiplantae > Streptophyta > Magnoliopsida > Malvales > Dipterocarpaceae > Rubroshorea > Rubroshorea leprosula. The sequence goes on from BPVZ01000007.1 coordinate 3,617,318, forward strand.
ATGTGATTATATATATGGTTATATAATTAATTATATAAGATATATAATTTATCATAAAAATATAATTATTAATTTTTAAAAAGGTAATAAGTTATAATCACCTTTTAATCAAAAAAAAAAATCTTATCATATAATCACTTATACAATTCATTATAATCAATTATATTGCATATCGATTTTTTTATTAAAAATTTTATTTTCTTAAGCCAAATTGAGCTAATTTTTTTATTGGCTTCTTTTAATTCTTTTTCTAAGAACCGGGTAATCAAACAGGCTCTATAAGTGTCTCCTATTAAGTAAACATGAGTACATGACTTATGTATTGTATACTAAGAGAAAATTGAAAATTCAAATTTTGAGAAGAATTGAGAGGAATTTGAGAGAAATTTGAGAGAAGATAGATATTTTTATTGTATAATTCATAACTCAATATATGAAAACACAAGAAAAGTGAAAATTAAGATGTGTTAATATTTAAAATATTAAAATAATTTGTCAAAATTTTAGGTTAAAGATATCTTTTTGTCATAAATTTATATAAAAAAATATATAAGTAAACATTAATTTTACAGTCAATATCATATAAATAAATTTAATTAGACAGTTGATAAATTAAATATTATTTTTTATTTTTTAAGACTTTAACCAATAGACATAGATTAGAAAAACCTTTTTAAATATTCTTAAAGAATCTTTTTGTGTTTCTACCAAAAAAAAAAAGAATCTTTTTGTGTTTATTAATTAAGAATATTTATGTTTTTCATTATATCCTATATATTTTCCAACATGAAATACTAGTGGTGCATGCTATTCCAATCAGTTATTTCTTAAAGAGAGTGAAGAAGATAACATAGTAGTTTACAAATCAAAAAAGGAAGAAAAAAAAATGCTTACAGATTAGTCATCCTTTACCTTCTAAATCTGGTCTGCTTCAACAATTCTCTGGAGTTTCCAACAATACAGAGAAGCTCTTATATTTAACCATCGGGGAATTCTAATTTAATCACTGTAAAATTGCTTCAGACTCTGTTTCATTGGTCATTGGAGGTGACTCCTGTCCATCTATCCCTGGCTTTATTACAGTATAAAATAAGATATTATAAAAGACAGTGAAGATAAGAAGACCACCAGCTAAATATGTTAGAAAAGATCCTGAAACTTCAGGCATCTCCTCTGCCTCTTCATCCCTACCAATTTTCACCTCCGAAGCTGTAATAAGTTGAAAACAATCCAACTCAAGCATTAATTCTAAATAAACAAAAGGTCAATTCACCTATTTATACCATATACAACACCTTTTATATTTTTCGTTTTCAATCAACATCTTCCATAATTTGAATCATGCAAAAATATCTAAATTACCAATAAAATTAAAGGTGCAAATAAAAATTTAACCATTAATTTTTGAGTTTTTTATGGATGGTAAACTATAAAGGGTGTTGATTAAAAGTTAAAAATTAAAAAAATTTTAAGGTATTAACCACGAGAAAAAAATAATGAATAGAGTGTAAATAAACAATTTGGCCTAAAAAAAACTGTAAGTTGAAAATTAATTGATAATCAGAAAGGGGATGGAGGGAGGGAGAGAGATTTGCCTTTTATTTTGGGAGGGCTGACTTGTTTCTTGGAGAGGGTTTGCAGCTGCTGGTCTAGTTTTTGAAGGGCTTCTTTAGCCTTTTCTGGGTCCACGTTGAATTCTCTTGAATCTTTCTCCACTGCACGAACAACACATGAAGGTGAAGTCGAGTTTGTTCTTCTGGTGCCATCATCGTGTGCTAGAAATTGAGAGGCGACTACTGTTGTGTGCTTTCTTGTTAGTACAGCGAGGTGTGAGATGGGAAATAAGTGCTTGTGGGGGAAGAGATTATGGAGAGAAAGCATTTGAATGTGCAGTGCAGGGAAACGAAATAAACCTCAGCCACTTGCACGCTTGATGGGTTCAAGAGGATAACCATAAGGGGACATTGAAGTCATTGTCTAATCCAAAAGGAAGCAGCAACACATGTGAAATATATATATATATTATCATAAATAGATTTTTAAATTAAAATAAATAATTATTTATATAACTATATATTATGTTATAAATTGATAATACTATGTTAAATTATAAGATATATGGTTATAATCACATATTAATTTATTAAAGTTACATAATATTATTTAAAACTATTAATTCTATTTAATTGACTATCAAAAATAATTAATACCTAATAAAATAATTAATATTTATAAATTGATATTTTCAAATATTATAATTAATTATTTAAAAATTGAACAACAAATATCAATCTAACCAAATAAAATTCATGTAACCTTAACAAAATTTTGGATAATTATAAGCATAATGGACGTTATGCCTATATCACTTTCAAATTTGATAGTGAAAAGATTATATGCCAATTTAGGGTTTTGTATAAATTTTGTCTTTTAATTTTTTTAATATATTTTTTTATCATTTAATTATAAAAAATATTTTTTTATTTTTTATCAATTAATCTATTAAATCTATCAATATATACACATTTTTAATTCTTAAATTTTTAAGTTAAGGATAAAAATTATGCATATGGTATAAATTGGAAAGTTAAAAACGTACATATTTAAATAAATTAATGAATTAACTGATAAAAAAATTAAAAAATATAATTTTATAATTAAAGAACCTAAAAAATACATTAAGAATTAAAAAATAAAAATTATACAAAACTCTAAAAAGTAAGCACCAAAATTTACATTTAATTAAGTGAAAAATCTACGTAATCATTCTATGATATGAAATTAATTGCCATGTGGTACCGCCATTAGCTATTAAATGTAAAATATTAAGGCAACTTGATCTGTCGTTTTGCGTTAATAAACGCATGACGGAAACTAAACCCTTCGAATGAGAAAAAAACAAAAAGGAACACAAAAACAGAGATGAAGAAACCGGGAGGAGCCGATAAGAAGAAGGGGAGAAGATCATCGGGAGCGTTACAGAACGGCGTCAGAGATCCCAACTCCGACACTCCTCCTAGGGTTCGTTTTTCCTTTTCCCGATCTGGGGTTTTCCAATTGGAAAATAACGATAGTTAAAAAGGGATCAATTTCTGCAAATTTCATCACTATTACTTAGTTCTTCTGTAAATTCTCTTGGATTCATATGTATCTTTTGTTTTTTGCTTGTCCTTTTCGTTACGTGTGTGGGAGAATTGCGGAAATGAATTTTATTTTTTATTTTCTCTTTGAATTCTGTTTAATTTACTTAGCAACCAAACAAATTATGATCCAGATCTCAATGAACCTAATGGGATTTTTGTTCGAGTAGGAACTTGGGAAATATGGTTTGGCAGTGAGTCTGCATTTGCTTTTAACTATAAGTTGCAATGCTATTATTGGGATAGTGTATTCTGCGTTATTGCAGCCTTGGATGTGCTTATTTATAGCTGACTGAATATACCCCTGTAAGACATTTCTTCTCTTAGGTTTGATGTTGATGGTTTTTGTTTGAATTATGTTGGGATTTTGACATGTTTGTATGGTTATGTTCTTCAGTTGGGTCATAAATTTTCAAGTTTATACCTGTTATTGATTATGTTTCTCTTTTTCCTTAATTTGTGCATTATTCTTGGGCAGAAACAAGCTGCAAAGAAAGATGTGTTTCAGTTGTTTGCTGAGAAGGTGAGGGACCATAAGGAATTGGTGTCTAGATGGGCTGTATTACAGGAAACTCGGGTGGAATATTTTAGAGGGAAGGATTTTGTTAGCTTTTTGAAAAACCATCCAGAGGTTAAAGAAGTACTGGAATCTGAAAAGAATCTAGAAGCTGAGGATATTGCCAACACTTTGTTAAGTAAGAATCTCTTAGTGAGATGTGATCGTGTGGTGAAAACTGTTCGTCCAGGGAAGAAAAAGTTGTCTACCTGGCCAGCGCATTTGGAGATCTTCCCTGTGAGTATATAACTTGTGTAAGATTAAAATTTTGGATAGGATAAGATAAGATGCTTACTACTTTCATTAATTAGGTGCTTGACCAGTTGAATTATTCAACATTCCCCTGCCCTGCATTGTGGTAATTGCCTCTTAGTGAATGTTTGTACATCTAACATCTTGAAATACTCTGTAAACTTTGGTTAGGGAAGATTTGGTTGGAACACTCAAATTTCTGCCATTAGGGCATGCCTTCCATTTTCTTACCACTGTTGTGAATGTTATTGCAGGAACAAGTTTTTTCTGATAATGATGCCTTCTTTGCATGGGCATTTGTAAAACAGAGGCCACTATGGCAAACACTTCTCTCAATTTTGTGGCCTGTGTTGACCCTTGCAATCTGTTTGTTTCCTGTATATCCACATCGATGCAAAATACTAATACTCTACTCATGTGCGGGGCTTCTTCTGTTGATTCTCTCCTTGCTTTTATGTAAGTTCTGATGGGTTCATCATATTTATAATTTTGCTTGTTGTTTTCCTGCAATTACAATTGGGTCCTTTTTACACTGCTTTTTAAGTTCTCTCTGTCAAATTTTAGCATTCATTTAGCTTTTTAAGTTGAAACCAACAAACAGATACACTTGTATTCTTCATTTACTTGATTTAGCAACCTAAAGGAGCTAATATTGTAGGATCTATATGAAAATACATTGTTAGAGAATTGCTGAGTCCTTTTCTATTTTCTGCTTATGCTTGCAGTGAGAGCTACAATATTTGGTGCTACATGGATCATTCTTGGAAAGCGAGTTTGGTTCTTCCCTAACATCCTCGCTGAGGAAGCAACACTGGGAGAATTATTCCGTTTCTGGCCTAAGAAAGATGAGGAAGAGCCACCAAAATGGACAGCAAGACTTTTCTTTGCGATGGTAGCTGTGCTGGTAATCCTTTTGCTGAGGCACCATGCTCCTGATGAGGCTGCTAGAGCCAGGTCTGTCACTCTTCTTAAAAATAATCTATATTTTATAATAGGAGATATTGGGAATAGTAAATAATGCATCCAATTGTTTTGGATTATCTTGTTGTGCATGGGTGTAATATGTGGCGATTTTACTCTTTCAGGTATCAGAAACGGATGTCAAACATAATCGATGATGTCCTGGAATGGTCTCCAAGCCTGGCTCTCTCCGGGATGATGGAGAAACAGCAACCTGTGGTTAATGCAACAGAGTCCGCCAGCAATTTTTCAGACCAAAGCAAAGCAGGCTCAGAGAAGGTTGCTCCTCCTGATGGCACTGGAGAAGGATCAATATTGGAGCAACACGATGGTGAAGACATGGATAGTGTTAAGGACACTGACCAACATCAAAATCATCACAATAGTATATGATGACATAAAACCATCACATGCCTATTAAATGGGATCATAGTCCCCTTTTTTTTGGAATTTCTCTAAAATTTGATTCTAAAACTATTTAGCAGTAATAATAAAATATAAGGATTCCATGCTTGCGCTTTCCTACAATAGACAACAGTGCTAAGTTTACAGTTTATTTAAAAATATTATAGTTATAATATTATATGATATTATAATTTTATTATATTATATATTTTTATTATATAATTATTTTTTTATTATTTTTAAATATATTTATAAAATTATATATATATATATTTAATAATATATTATATTTATATGATAGTACCCTCTATATTCAGGCATTCAATGGTGGATCTTGTTTAAAACCCTGGTCTCAGGATTCTGAAAACAGCTCCAACCCTTATCTTCTGTTTGTTTCCTGAGAAATAGTGCTGGACCTGACCATGTTGTTTACTAGTCATTTTTCATCCTTTTTTCCGACCAGCCAAGCTTGGGCAAATGCCAGCCGAGAAAATATTCGGACTAGATGAAGGGAAAGAAAACTGGGTCTCGGTGTGGTGTGATTCTATGACCAGAGGAGATTCATGGCGTTTCTTCGTAGGAAAATTCAACCCTTCTTCTCCACCTTCCTCAACCCAACTCCCAAATTTCCCGTTCCGAAATTCCTCCATTCTCGCGCGCAATCAAGCAACGAAATTCTCATCGATGCCATATCTGATTCATTCAAGAAAGATCATACCTGGGACACCCTCACCAGAAAATTCATTTCCCTTCAATTAAACCACTCCCTCGCCGAACAAGTTCTCCTCCGACTCCAGCAACCGCCCCACGCGAGATCTGCCCTCAACTTCTTCTATTGGTCAGCGAAGACTAAAAACCTCCACCACCACCTCTCATCCTACTGCATCATGATCCATATTCTAGTTCGTGCCCAACAACTCGCCGACGCTAAAATAATGCTGGAATCAGTTTTGAAGAAGAACGAGACTGATATCCCCAAACTCTCCGTTGTCGAATCATTGCTGGATAGTTTCAAGGTTGTCCCTTCGAGTCCTTTGGTGTTTGATCTGCTGGTTCAAGCTTATGCCAAGTTGAGGATGTTGGAGGGTGGTTTCGAGGTTTGCTGCTACTTGGAGGAACATGGGTTTTCTTTGAGTTTGAAAAGCTATAATCTTTTGCTTCATGTTGTGCAGAAAGCAGGAGTGAATTGTTTGGTTTGGAGGATTTATGAACATATGATTGAGAAGAGAAAGTACCCAAATGAAGATAGTACCCAAACTATGATCAGTGCTCTGTGCAAGGAAGGGAAGTTGCAGGTGTATGTGGATTTGGTATATAGGATTCATGGCAAGAGATGCTCCCCTACCGTAATTGTTAATGCCAGTTTAATGTTTAGGGTTATTGAAGAGTGTAGAATTGAAGAAAGTGTGGGGTTGTTGAGGAGGATGTTGCAGAAGAATTTGATTCTCGACACCATTGGTTATTCTCTGGTTGTTCATGCTAAGTTGCAGCTTGGGGATCTGGAGTCTGCATGGCAAGTGTTCGAAGAAATGCTTAAGAGAGGATTTAGCCCCAATTCATTTGTATATACTTCATTTATAGGAGCATATTGTAGGCAAAGAAGAATTCAAGAAGTAGACAGATTGCTTCAAGAAATGGAAAACTTGGGCTTGAAGCCATATGATGAAACTTTTAATCATCTTATTGAGGGCTGTGCTAAAGCGGGAGAAATGAGGGAAAGTGCAAGCCATTGTGAGGAAATGATTAGAAGGGGACTTGTTCCTAGTTGTTGCTCCTTCAACGAGATGGTGAGAGGGCTTAGTGAAACTGGAGATTCAAAGAAAGCCAATGATTTGTTCACACTTGTTTTAGATAAGGGGTTCTCACCAAATGAGATCACGTACTCTTTTCTTATTGCGGGATTTGGAAAAGAAGGTGACATTCAAGAAGTACTCAAGCTATACCATGAAATGGAGTACAGATCGATTTCTCCAGGATTACTACTTTTTGAATCCTTGATCAAAAGCCTTTGTCAATGTGGGAAACTAGGGGAAGCAGAGAAGTTTTTCAAACTCATGAAAGAACGTTCTTTAACCCCAAGTGAGGATATCTACGAGGCATTAATCACCAGCTACTGTGGAATGGGTGATCAAACTAGACTCTCTCTCCTTTACAATGAGATGGCCATAAGGGGATTCAAACCCACAACGTTATTTTCTTGTGATACTAGTACAAAGAGTGCCAAAGTCTAGTTCTTCTGTAAACCGCTCATCCAGGATTATTTTCTGGAATCAGTCTGTTTTAAATTTACACAACTTTAAATTTTTATCGAACATACATTTTCTTTTGTTAATTTGCCCCAACCAGGTAAAATCCTTAGAATATCCGTATATCATCTTCACTCGCTAGGTCATGTTTAAAACCCTTACACAACACAAATTTTGATGGAAAAAGAGATTTTACAGAAAACCAGATTGCTGTCAGATTGTATAGGATCCTCACAAGCTAAGCTACATTTTGAGTTTGTCTGACAATGATTCATGTACAGAAATGACAAAAAAGGGAAAGAAATAATGAATGGGGCTGCGGCCAACGTAAATAAAGCCCCAATCATCCCTTCTCCCCTTTCACTGCAACCTAAACAAACACCAAGTCCAAAGCCAAGAATGATTTGCCGCCCTAGCAACAGGTTTGCCAAGAATGACTTCACAGCTCTATGTTCGGCTGGGTATCCTCATCTTGGCACCCACCCAACACAAGGGGTTCACTGGATGGCAAGAGGCCTCTGTGAAGACTGGGCAGAGGAAATACTTCCTCGTCGTTGGCCCAAATAGTCTCCGTCTTCTTCTCTTCCCAAGTTTGAAGGATATGGTGGGGCCTGGAAACCACCATGATTCTGGTATTGGCCACTGCCATTTACATGAGCTGTGTTGTGAACTTGGGATCCTCCTGCTTCTTGCTGGCTAATGGGAGACTTCCAGGTTTCAGCAGGATCAGATGGCAATGGTTCGGAACCTGATGAACTGGCAGACTGAGATGAAAGGATGGGACCTGAATCAGCCCCCTTTTCCTTAGCAGGAGGCTTAGAAGCATCATCATTAGTTTTCTTGGCAAAACGTCCTCCATTGCCCCTAGGCCTTCGCATGGCATGCTGGTGACGAGATTCATGAAGATATGGCTGTGACATATAAGAGATGGAAGAGGACATGATAAGAATAAGAGTACAGATGACATACATAATGATAAGTTGGTAACTACTTGAGTTTGATAGGCATCATCAATACAAATAACTTAAGTTGGCAAGAAAGTGGCATTTCTATGAACCTTCCGGGCTTTTATAAGCTTCTTCTCAAGTTCAGCCTTAGCACGTGCCTGTCTTCGTCTCAGAATTCCTTGGTACTGTTTGGCATTCACATACACAGGTTCTTGTGTCATCTCAAGGGGCAAAGGCATTCTAGCATGAGGTATTCCAACAAGATGAGGATAACCCTGGTCATTGCAAGTCTTTATTATTAGTAATTGGTGAAAATCATAACCTATAAAATGGAAAACATCTTGATTTAACACAATACTGACAACAGATTTGGTTAACATACCAAAGGCTGGTGTCCATAAGCTGTCATCATGCCCCCATAATATGGATCCTGATATGGATTTAATGTACATGCCTGGAAAGAATTAAAAGAATTTAAGAGTCATTCCACACCAAAGACATATAAGGCTGAAACCTATACTTTTGGACACAAACCAATTTCAAGTCTAATGCACTTACAATTGAGTGACCAACAAGTTCAAGCTGGGGAGCTTCTGTTGGTGTAACATGCGTCAAACTTTGTGGTTCTTGCCCACTATTTCCAACTGAAATTGAACATAAGTCTTCGTTAGTATCCTCAATTATTAATTTAAACTACATCTCCTCCATCAGAGAGAGGGGGATATCATCTTCATAACAGTCAGTAAACAAATCAACTACCTCAGGAAATAAAAAATTTGTACCAGGTATGGCTTGCGTTCTTACATGGATAATTCACCGTATCTCTCTCTATGCTATCAGTAGTCAAATACTCTGATGCAGGTCTGGAGAGTAACGTAGATTTCATTTGAGTGTAAAGCAAACCTTTTACTTTTATTTTAATATCTTGAATTTAACTTTACCAGGACCGTACACAAAGTCAACAGTGTACCCTTTGGTCTGAAATTTGAGCTAGATCTCAGCTCAAGGAATAGCTCAATCAAATAAAAGAGCTTAAACTCAGTAACTCATTTACAAGCTCAACCACAAGCCTGCACGGATCCCTGTTGCAAGCTTTACAAACATTAATGAGAAGTACCTGTAAGGAGCTAAAGCATTTCCATATCCAAGCCAGAGCACGCTTCAGCAATTACACATTTTTCCACACTTTTCACGAATCATGATTACTGTATGTTTTATAAATTAATAATAAATATACACCAGAGGTTCATGGTGGGCTTCCTGATTAGTAGAAAAAGCATAACATAGAACAACATCTACTTCAAAATTTGAATAACCTGGTCAAGTGCTTATCCATAATCTACAACTAAGGCACATGAATGATTGAAGAATTGCAAAGATCAACACCAAGTTCATTGCCTAAAGAAGGCTTTGCAGAGCCCGTGTCTTTTCTCTTTATTCTATTTCTTTATAGACATAATCACTAAAGTTAAATTACCAGAAAACTAATGTGAAGTACCTGAATGTGAAGAAGCAGTAGTTTGTGTTTCTTTGTTAGCATCATCCTCCCCATCCAGCAAACCATTTGACCGTGACTGACCATCATTTGACTCTGAATCGTTAGGACATTCAATTGAAGAAGAATTGGATACATTTCCACCTCTCACTCCAGGGGGAATAGTATTATAACCACCGACAGGACGCCACCAAGGCTCAGAATAAACTGTGTTTGGCAAAGGACCATGTGGGTTAGGTTTAGATTGTTTTCCATTCTCAGACTTTGGCTGCATGTTTTGAAATTCCCTCAATGATAGTTGATTTATTAAACCCCTTGCCTGGTCCAAAAGATTAAGAGAACACAACTCAGTTAAAAGGCAGCCAAGCCAAGAATTAAGTGCATAATGCATGAGTAAAAACAGATCAATCATGTCCTTGTCATGTCCTCAGAAGAATCGTTGTGTTTGTCAAATTCAATCACATATTACAAGAAACCATTTAAGACTACATTCCTTTCTCAATTCTTCATAGTTGAACCAAAATTACTAAAAAAAGACATTACATCAAGGCTGAGAAAAACATATATCCAGAACCAAAAATCCAAAATCTTTTTCACTACCCAAGCATTCTCAGCAACCAACCCCACACAATATCAGCTAAAATTCATTACAACCCGAATTCTTCAAAATCCAAAAACCCCCCACAATTAGAAAAACACATATTACCCACCAAACAATTCCAAAATACAAGAAAGGGAAACGAAATCCCCCAATTACTGAAACCCTAGAAACAAGCAATTGATCAGAATTGTGTAATGGAAATCAAGAAGAAGAAAAAGGAAAGAAAGAAGAAGAAACAGAGAATCTAAAAAGAAGAAACAAAAAAGAAAAGAAAAAGAAGAAGAAAATCGACACTTACCGGATGAATTGAAGTAACGAAAACAAAACCCTAGAATTTGGGGAGAAGAAATCCCAAAAAAGAAGTCAATGTAGTTTTTTTTCTCGCAAATTTCTCAGTAAACAGTACTCAGAAAGAGCTTCCTCATTTAAACTCTTTAAACAAACACTAGTATGGATTTCTTTACGTCACCCGGCAATTGGATACCACGGGGTTTGCCTGTCAGACACGTGGATGGTTACGTCTCTCTGCCCTTTATTTTTATTTTTTTATTCCTTCCTCGTTTTGTAATCTCCTTCCTACTCATAAAATTTTTTTTAACGTCATTTTCGTGGAATAATTTTTTTTTTTCTTATAGATGGGATTCGTAGGATAA
>BPVZ01000007.1:3647441-3659658 GCA_020521535.1 Rubroshorea leprosula
CATGATTAAAATGGAAAAATAACTTAGGGAATATATAGATGTTTTATTTTTATTTTTTAATTAAGTTAATGGAGTTATTATATTGTAAAGTAAGAAAAAGAAAATTTAAAATATTACAAAAAAATATGTTATACTATTTAATTAAATTATTTTTAATCAAATTTTATTTTGTAATCGGTTAGTTCAGACGGTTTGAAAGTAAAATTACAAATCAAACTAATTATATCAGTTTTAAAATTTTAGAATTCAAACCAATCTAATTTTATATCGATTTGGATTGTTTTTTTTATTGAATTGGATCAGTTTAGGTTGGATTAATCGAATTGGATTGGATATAAACACTCATATTTAAAATATAACAACCCTACCCAAAATATAAGAGGGCAAAAGCATAATTTAACCCTTTACCTTATTAAAATTATAAATTTTAGTTTCTTACTTTATATTATGATACTTTTAACCTCCTACCTATTAAAATTAAAGAAAATAACCCTTACTTATAATATTTTATTAGTTTTGTTAATTAACTGTTAATTTTATTAGTCTATTCTATTAGATGACTGTTAACTAATAAAAACCTATTTTCAGTTAATTAATAGAGTTAACAATTAGTTAACAGAATAGACAAAACATTATAAAATAAAAGTTATTTTTTTTATTTTAATAAATAAAAAATTAAAAATATCATAATATAAGATAAAAAATTAAAATCCATAAACCTAGTAATATAAAAGTCCAAAAGGATCAAAAGTAAGTTTTTGCCAGACGCGGAACGTACGTAGAACTATCAGGTATCTAAAATTCTCACCTGATTTCTCACCTGATTTTTGAGCAAACATATGCAACGCGCCTTCAAGAGTGTATACGTCAAACTCTGAGTAAAAAGTCAAAATGAGCGTTTGAGTGTTGAGTCTGTGAAATTCTGTGAATTTCAATGGTTTGTTTGCCAATGGAAAAATACAAAAACGAATTTCGGTCATTAGTATTGCAAGTGGGACTCACTTCTAATACTCGAATTCTAAAGATTCAGTTCACACTGAAGGATATCCTCACAACACAACACAAGTGGTAAAAATTCGACCTCAGAAAACTGTCTGGTCATGCTTCACCTAAACTTCTAAAACCCCCACCCATCCCCTGCTCATTTCTCTCAGTGTCACACTTACATCCCTGTTTATCCAGATTCTCTTGGATACAGGACACCCCACTTGATCCCCCGCAGTGGGTTCTTGCTTTTGTCGATTTACAGCTTCAAAAATCAAGTAAAGGCATAATCTTTATCTGGGTATTTGGTAGTAGTTCGCAAATTCCTTCGTTTTTGTTGTGCTCTGTTTGGTGGAGAAATGGTGGGGGCTTTATCCGTGGTGGGTTCATCAGTAATGGACTCACATACTGGTCCATGCTTGCGTTTGGATGCACTACCGACTACCACCATGAGCCTCAAGACTAGTGGGGAATTGGTTTCTCCCAGGAACTCAATGAAGAGAAGGCCAGGGTCAATAGATTCATGGCAGGGTAGAAAGCTGTCTTCAAAAATTACAATTTCAGGTAGGAATTCAAGGAAGCACAAAAAAGATCGAAAATTTGTTGTTGTAAATGAGTTCGGAGGACAATATGAAGATAGCTTCGAAGATGTCAAAACGGTAAGAAAAGTTCATCAAAGTATTCATTTTTTTTAACATCCCATATAGAGCATATGAAGAAGGGAAACACATGTATTGACTTGATTGATATTTGTTATTGCAGCAACTACTGAACTATTTCACATATAAAGCAGTGAGGACTGTGCTTAACCAGCTCTATGAGATGAATCCACCAAAATATAGGTGGTTCTATAAGTAAGTGTGATTCTCATTTTGGTCTACACCAATCTTCTATTCTGAAAAATATAGCACCTAGTTTGTTTACAATTGAAGTGACATGGTAATGGCTTGAAACAACATTTCATGGATAGCAACATGTATGCTTGCTTTGGTTGCAAGCTACAAAATTGTCTGTTGTGAATTCTATCAAATTAAATTCTACTTTGGTTATCATTCCAACAGTTTTGTGGTGATGAACAAACCTGGGGAAGGCAAGCGATTCATCCGCATCCTTGGAAAGGTAGTTTTACTATAGCTATGTATGCTCCGTTTTGCTTATCTGGCTAGCTAATTACACAATTATATAACTTACTTGAGGTATGCTTGCAGCTTTTGATATTGAATTTACTTGACTCTTACGCAACCAAGCTTTAGGTGGTTGAAAGGAATTTATGAATTCATCCTTGTAATTGGCAGGAGAAGCAAGATCTAGCTGAAAGAGTAATGGTGACGCGTCTTCATCTTTACGGAAAATGGATTAAGGTAAATTGAGAAATCATTTTTAATTTTACTTGAAACTTTTTCTTCCTTTTTTATTTCTAACTCTTTTGCTTTCTTCATCCTTTTGTTGTAGAAATGCAATCATGCTGAAATATATAAAGAAATCTCAGATGAGAACTTGGAATTGATGCGTGAACGGCTCACTGAGACTGTTATATGGCCTTCTGATGACACAAACACAGAGAAGATTGGCTAAGGGGATTCAACTTCATTGTCAGATCTTTTCTGTTCTTTTTATTCTTTCTCCTTCCTTCTTTCATTAGTCTAGGTATATATCCTTCAAGTTTGGTCCCAAAAGAAACCTTAAATTGTATACAAGGATCATTCCCTACCGTCTCCTATAGCTCAAAAACAAGGGAATTAATGAAGCTAGGGCTTGCCTGATTGAATGTGGTTTTAATCTGTGTTGAACAAATTTGATGATGTTGCTTCTTTCTGTCTTGCTTGAGGTAAGGACTAAGAAATTTCACACATCAAATCCTGTGGTATGATTGACATTTATGTGCAGCATACAACAAATTGAACTAGTAGGGAGTAATAAATGTACAATTTGCAACATAGTAGTGTCTAGGAGAAAGATGTCGAAGAAATGTATTGTTTGGTTTATAGGGGAGTAAATGTACAATTTTCTGTCTTGCTTTGGTTGAAGCCTTTGACATTTCGTTTCAGCTGGCGGTGCTCAACCTGTCGCTCATGTTGGCGATGGAGATGATGATGATGATGATGACAAGCCCCCGTGCGGAGTTGGTGAGAGAGATTAGTTTCTGTAGAAATGAATATCTAGTAGTAGGAGGATCCTTTACTACTTCTGTGTTTATCGTAGTTAACGTTTTTAACCAAAAGAACCGTTCTTGCCTTGCACAGCCCCTAACGTTCATTTTAATCCTCTTCATCTTCATCACGTAAAGCACAGTTAAGATCCGGAACGTATCCATTTTCTTTGATTGAGGATAACAGATGACTCAAATTTGCATAAATTTTGTCAATCAGAGGGTGTGACCTATCTCTAGCAGTAAAACAATTCATCTGGCTTCCAATGACAATCCAACTGATTCCCGGGGGCTTTCTTAAGCCCTTCTCTTTGAGCCATCTTCTTATTTGTCTGACCTCTGACCAGAGGCCGGCTTCAGCATAAATGTTACGCAGCAAGACATAATTTCCTGGGTTCATTGGCTCTAATTCAACAATTTTTTCAAAAAGTCTCTTAGCTTCCTTAGGATCACAATGATCTCGATAAGCACTGAGCAGTGCTCTCCACACTGATGCATCAGGTTTTATGGGCATTGATTTGATAAAATCTTTAGCTTCATCTAAGCAGCCTGCACGACCAAGCAGATCAACCACACAACCATAGTGAGCAAGCTGGGGGTTGATACGGAACTCTTGAACCATGGAATGAAAGAGATTTAGTCCCTCATTTACCAAACCAGAATGGCTGCAAGCAGACAGAACAGATAGGAAAGTGACTGAATTAGGTTGAAAACCATCCTCTAGCATTCGTGAGAAGGCACAAATAGCATCATGACCACGACCATGCAGTCCATAACCACTTATCACAGCATTCCATGAAATTATATCTCTCTTTGGTAAGATTTTAAAGAATTTTTCTGCATTATACATGCTACCACATCTTGCATACATTGTTATAAAAGCATTTGCAAGAGACAAATCATAATCAAAATAGGATTTCCGCCGTATCACATAAGCATGCAAGCATTGGCCTTGAGGCATGTGTGCAAGAAGGGTGCATAATGAGAGAATACTTACTACCGTAGCTGAGTTGGGTTCCACTTCTGAAATCATGCGAGTAAAAAGTGAGAGAGCATGATCAGCTAGGTTGTTTTTAATATAACTGGCAATCAGAGCATTCCACGAGATCAAGTCCCTATTAGGACAGCTCTCAAATAGGTATCTGGCTGCTGCTTTGTCACCACAGTTAATATACATCTCAGTGAGTGCAGTGTTCAGTGATAGGTTGACTTCTATGCCTAGTTTTATCACAAAGCCATGAAGTGATCTCCCAATATGAAGACATGTTTCGTGTTGGCATGCAGCAAGAATAGATACGATTGTGTAAGAGTTGGGTTCTACTTCAGACACTTGCATCAACACAAAGAGCTGCCATGCTTCAGTCCTGAGATCGTTCTGGGCAAGAGCTGCAATCAAAGTGTTATATGAGATGACATCCATGGTACTCATTTCTTCAAACACCTTCTTCGCAGACTCTATACAACGTTGCTTTGCGTACATATTTAATAAAGCATTCCCAAGATTAACATCCATCCTCATCTCATTCTTGTTTGCAAAAGTATGGAAACTTTTACCCTTCCTCAAACCATCATCTATTTTTGCACACAAAGACAACATTATAGCAATGGTTCTTTCATCCTTGCTGATTCCTTCATCTAGCATTTTAGCAAACAAATTAGTAGCTTCCTCATAGCAGCCACAGTCAATATATGCAGATAACATAGAATTCCAAAGAGCTACATCACAGGTGTGGACGGCATCAAATAACTGACATGAAGATTCTAAATTTCCAATCTCACCATACATATTAAGCAATGCATTGACTATGAACATATTGCAACTGTAGTTTAACTTAACAGCCATTTGATGGATTTGATTGCCCAACCCAAGAGATCCAATTTTTCCACAGGCCTGAATAACAACCAACATCGTAACAGAATCACATTTAACCCCATCCATCAGCATTTTCAAGAAAATTTTCAAAGCATTCAAGGAATCCCCAACCTCAAAATACCCTGTAACCAGGGAATTCCAGCTCACAGTATTCCTCACAGCCATCAAATCAAACACAAGATGCGAAACTCTAACATCAAAACTTGCATAAAACCCAACCAAAGCAGTACCCACATGGGGATCCAAACCAAACAATCCATTCCTCAAACAATACCCGTGAATCGCCTTCCCCAATCTCACTTCCTCAACCTCCCCACATACCAAAAGCACTGCAACAGCAGTACGAGAATTGGGCCTGAAACCCTCCATTTGCATCCTCTTCAACAACAAAATCACCTCCTCACAATCACCACAACCTGCATACCCAGAAATCATAGCATTCCAAGAAACCAAATCTCTCTCACGCATTTCATCAAAAACCATGCGCGCATCCTCCAAAAACCCACACTTTGAATAAAAATCAATGAGAGCAGTCCCAACCCGAACATTGTCAATCAAACTGGTGCTTTTAATACTGGAATGTATTCTCTTTCCATCTTCAACAGCATTTAGCCGCGCACATGCCTTCAGAACCAGGGGCAAAGTGGTTCCATCAGGGGCTATGCCCAGACATTCCATCTGGGTATACAAAGAAAGAATTGCAGGGTCATTCTTAAGCTTCGTTTGATGTTTGATAATAGAATTCCAGTCCTTTCTTGGTTCTGCTTTGATTTGGTTGCTTCTGGGTACCAATGGCAGGTTCTGGAGGCTTAGATGCAGAGGTATCACCATGTCAGCGGTTGCTTAATTTAGCGCCAAAATGGAAAATAGCGACCGTTAAAGATTTTTATGAGTTGAGTTGCAGGGTTTTTTGGATTGGGCCGGTTGGGCCAATCAGCGTCACTAAATACTAAATTCGCCTTCTTTTGGGTCTACATACTCTCTTCCCTACGCATTTTAATTTGGGTAAATTTGTTTTCATGCCCCCCAACTTTCAGGCGTCTAATGGATACTAGATTTTTTTTTTATTGTACAATAAGATGCAATCATCTCTTATCTCTTATCCCACACCATCTGCATACCATATGACTTAAATTCAGGATTTTTTACTTCTTACAAAAGAAGATGATTACTTAATTATTTAAGTCGTTGACTAGGCTCTTTTAAAACAAAAAAAAAAAAAACAATATACAATTTAAATTGTAATAAACCATGTTATATTAATTATTGGACAATGATTAGACTCTTTGACATTGATGTTCTCCACTCAATTCAATAATTCATATTTTATAATTTAATATGAAAAAATTATCTTACAATCCATCCTATGACAAACTGTAAGATTAAGATCATCAAAAGAGGTGGGCTTTGATATTGAGCCCACCTCCCTCTCCTTTTTTATGGCCTTAATCTTACAGTTCGTCACAATACAAACCATAAGACAACAACCTCATTTAGTATCATCCGAAACTATCAAACGAGGTTCCCATTTTAAAATGATCAATTAAGCTTTTATATATATATATATATATATATATCAAAAAATTCACTACTTAATCTTATAAAAATTTAAACTTCTCGTTTTAACTCTAAATTAAAAATTTTAAATTAGTAAGCACTAAGTCAACTAAACTGTTATTGGCTCACTTAGACATTTATATCAACAAGTCAAATAAACTACATACGTAACAGATGATTAAGAATGCAGTTTGATTTCAATTTAAAGCATTGGACCATAAATTCTACACTTGCTATGATTTTTCTTAACATTACATCCATATGGAGGAGTCTTTATTTCTTTAATTTTTTTTCTATTGAAATGAAAATTTGCTGGTATTTTTAACAAATTCCTATGCAGAGAAACATGGGGAGGCTTCTAAGGAACCACCATATCCTCCGGACAGAATGCAGTAAAAATGACTGTACACTTTCGAAATTGTATTCTTGATAAGAAATTCAAGGAAACAAGTCCACATTTCAGCACCTGAGGAACTTCCAAGGCCCCGTTCCTGTTCCTATCCTGTAAACATATGTCAGGTAGATGATTGATTAGAGGGCATAGGGCGTCGGGAGACTGGGGGATGCAATAACAAGAAATGCACTGAAGCTCAATTTTGACTTAGAACTGTTTGGAGGGGAATGCATGATTACCTCCAGAAGCCAGCAAATGCTCTAAGGCTCATGTATATGGTCAGGGCAATCCAGAGCCCCAAGAACCCGAGACTGGAGGAGAAAATGGACAAACATACAATGGTGACAATAGCAACCAGAACCTGGAGAAGTAAAAACAGTAAGTTTGTTTTGCTAAATCAACAAGTGAAATCATTTCACAGCTTTCTAATTATTTACTAGCAGAAATCATGAATTCATGATGGAGTGACAAGAAATCTACGTGTATTACTAGCATAAGGTACATGAAAATGGATAATTAGTAGACTTACCAAGGAGCAGGCAGAATATGCAAAGTCAGATGCTCCAAAATTGACACCATCAAAAACAAAGGCCAAGGAATTGAGGGGTTGGGTGCCTGCAACAAACTGATACATTTGGAAATGATTATTAATACCAGAGATATTTTGGGTTGGATGTTGGAAGTTGGAAGAGACAGAGAGTGACAAATAAAACTTTGTTGGCAAATCGAATTACATACCGGAATGCCTGTACCAATGAGGTGGAGGACACTGGCATCTTTTGTGAACAATTTTGCTCCGAAGTTCAATCCCATTCCAAGCATGACAGCAAGCATTAACCCCAAAACCAATCCCAACTGCAAAATAAGAATTAGATTGACCTTATGAAGAGAGCATATATAGAGAAAGGGTCATTTGATCTTTGGGGCATATGATAAGTCTCAACCTGCAATACTCGAGATGCAGTGGCTGTTGCCTTATCATAGTCTTTTCTTGCAAAGGCACCAGCAAGTATTGCCTGAAAGAGCAGCAAAGCTATAAATCTTTAGTAAATGGTGTTCCTTACATAGAAGAGAAAAGAAAAATTGTTTGGAAGCTGAAACCCAAAGGAAAGAGGTCCTAGCATTACACCAGATAATTTGAAATGGCCTTTGAAGCTTACATCTAATTCATCAGTTTACATGATGAAAAGTGATAAAATGACTCTACAGTCTAAAGAAAGCTGCAAAGGAGGAAATTTTGGCATGTGTTAAAAACTGAAGCATTTTGACATACTTCAAAACCCTTTCAAGCGATTTATATATCATAAAGATGCTGACTTTATTAAAGATTTGAGAGATAAGAATTGTGGAAATTAAAGAAAATGGTTCTAACCTGGCCAGCAACAGCTAAACCATCAGCCAGAAGAGATGTTGTTAACCAAACCTGCAAACAGATCTGAAATGCAGCCATGGATGTTGATCCCTGCCTTGCAGCCATTGATGCAGAAAGGGTGACGCAGAATGTAACAGCCATTACCCTTATCAGTAACAGAAAACCTGAGGTTCAAACAGAAGGAAAGAGTTAATAACCTAGAGGAGTTGAATAGTGAGCCTATGTTGATGAGGAATTAACATTACCGTTCTTAAGAAATCTACTGAACTGCAGATGTTTGATACTAGGAGGTAAGAGATCAACTTGACTCAGCAACCTCCAAAAAAGTATAACTGCTATAAGATACCTGAAATCACCATACAAGTGTGAAAAGCAAGAGAATGTTAGAAAGGTAATATTATTTGCAGCTGGTCATAGCATAATAAAGAACAAAGTTTAGTAATTATAATCTGCAATGTGCATGTATGGTGACTGTTTGAAACTTACTGAGATATGACGTGTGCAATGGCAGCACCAGTGACACCTAGGCCGAAAATGAACATAAAAATTGGATCTAAAACTATGTTTGTTACATCTCCTGCCACTAAATTAGATCAGAGGAAGAAATGGATTAGCACAAGGTAAAATTATCAATTATCTACGAAAATAGAAGAGCAAAAGACTTTTACTATGGGCATACAGGAGGCATATAAAGGAGTTTTTGTGTCTTTAAATCCACGAAAGACCCCTTGCATTGCCAATGAGAGAAGAACAGCAGGAGCCCCAAGTGACCTTAATGTCAAGTATTGCTGTGCAGGAGTTAGCATGGAAGAATCCTGCAGAAACCGAAAATCAAACCAAAGGAATGAAAATGACTACATAAAGTAAAAGGCGTACAGCCAAGAATTCATTTAATAGCGGTTTGTTCTGTCAATATAGGTACTTACAGAGCTGACTCCCATGAAGTTTAATAGAGGTTTTGCGGCAGATATGAGGAAAACAGCCTGGATGAGACCAAGGATGCCACCAATAACCAGTGCTGATGAAGCTGATGGGATGTGTCTTCTTTGATTCTCAACTTTAGCAATATCAAAGCTACTACTGAGTGTTTTTGATGTAAATGCAGTCTCACTGGAATCTAATAGAACAGAATGAAGAAGCTCAGATGGTCAGATATATTTACACATTAAAAATAAAATGATAGAATGATCTGAAATAATGTGTCTTTCATTTGTAAAAGCCATAGTGAAGTGGGGCAGGGAATGAGAGAGAGGGAATGCTAGGTAAACGGGTGACATACCATTCTTTGGCATTAACTTCTTAGTTTCACCATTTAAACATGAACCATCTTCTAAGCATTCACTATCTAGCATCTCAGTACTCCCTCTTCTAATAGTATCTTCCTCAGCCACGAAAGAGGTTGTGACACTGACAAGAGGGAATATTGCAATTCTGGATACTTGATTGAACAGGGCAATAGAAACACCTACAGCAGCAAGTTCTACAGGGCCTGTAGGACAAGATGGCCAAACCAATTAAAATTCTGATTTCCTGCCACCCCAACGCAACACACATAAAAACAAGGAAGAGAAATTAAGCAGACATACCTATTTGGCCAATAAATGCTGTGTCAACCAGAGAAGCAATTGGGTCGGCCGTTAAAGCTAGTGCTGCGGGCAGTGCAATTTGTGCAATCTCCAGTCCAAGTTCATCCAATTTAAAGACATGCCTGCTCACAGTATATCAAAGCATATATCATCTCTTAAACTCTTCGCTCATACAGTATGTTCAGACACCATGATATATACGAACTACCAGTAAACTAAACATATGCAAAGTGGGATTTTGGAAACATACCTGGCATCCTTAAAGAAAATGCACATGGGAGTTCTCTTCTTTTGCCCAGATGGAGATGGATCATCTTCTTGACTCATCATCTTAGAAGGCCAATTTGCAGGGTTCTTCACAGGATAAAGAATTAATCAAACCAATGGTTCCATGATGAACATATTACTAAAACTCTCGCAGATTCTCTGCACCCTCCAGATTTTATCAGTTAATTCTAATTCCTTGAGCAACTGGAAACAAAATTGCCAATTTGAGTCCGACAAAAAATAAAAAAATATATATATACTTTGAGTAAATGTATTATATCAGCTCAGAATTTTCAAAGCTAAGGCATGCCTCACACCTTTCACTGTAAAATCCACAAAATTCCCCCCCTTTTTTTTCTTTTTTACCTCAAAGATCTCTTTGAAACCTCAACACTAACAACTAAAACAAGATCTATGTTTCATAGTCCAAACGAAAAGAAATGATGTTATACAGCTAGAGAAGGTGGGATTAAGGGAGGGTCAAGAAACCTCAGCAGCTTTGATTACTCAAAACCCATATAAATAACACCATCTACCTAATTCAAAGACTCAAAAGAAAAATGATTTTTTGGAAACAAATTTCGAACACACAAAAAAGTTAACAAATTTCATCTCTTGAAATCTCAAAACAAGCCACACAGCCACTTCTCATACAATACAATATTTTATGTTTGAAAACCTGCACTATATCCATCAAATCACAAAATTAAAAAAAAAAAAAAAAACACAGAATTCAGGGCTCTAGAAGAAAACCCATCTCCAGACAAGAATAAAAGCGCACCTATTTTACCAACCCCAGAACGTGCTTCAGTGAAAGGGAAAGATTATTAGTTAGCGGAGTGGTCTACTCTCTACATACTCTATACAGACCACAAAAAGAAGAAGAAAACAATAAAAACAAAATGGTGGACCAAGCAAACCCAGAAAAAGTGGTGTCCAAATGAACCGTCAACAAAAGCAGATGACACATGCATATCAAAGATCGCCATGTGTTCTTCCCTCACCTTTTGAATCCACAAACGTCACTCTCTAGGACGTTAAAGCTTTAAAGGCAGAGCTAAAAACACGCTAGTATAAATTATAACGTTTATGGTTATGGGGCTGTAGTGAAAAACACAAAGCTACCTGTACTGTACTTGTAGCCGTAGGCTCTTTTATTTTCGAAGTAGAAAAAAATTTTGGGTTTGCATCATCATAGACTTTTGACAGGGTGAGAAATGGTGGCGGGGAAAGATTTATCATGATTATCAAACGTAATTAGATTCACTTCCATAGGAATTATGAATCATCATAGCAGTATGTACAGTCAGTTAGTTACCTATAATTTCTTGGAAGTTATTATTTCTGATGATCAAACAAGATTAGACGTTGAACTGTTAAGTTCATAACGAATACTCGAAACACCTTCATTCATCTGATTAGAGAAAACAAATGTCCGAACTAAACAAGCCTTGGACTCATTTCTACAGGAACAGAGAAAAGAAAGAAAATTGCTCAACTACTATTTGACCACTTTAATTTGTTCATGATCCTTAGACCCGTCCTAATTTAGCATCTGATTCCAAAGATAAATTCGGGGCATTTATTCATAAAGGATACAATAAGAAAAGAATATGTACCAATTTGTTAGGCATAGGATCGCTGCCAAGATAAGCATTTGGTCTCTATCATAAGATTAAAGGTACATAGAAATTACATTCCATACCCCAAGTTGGGCACTGAGAAAATGTATTGTCATTACTTATACTTTTGTCAAAGGGAGTTACACCTTATTGTACCGGTCGGTATAGTTGGTATGTATCAATTTTTGTATTAAATCGAAATGGTATGTGATCTAATTTCATTTTGGTCAAATTTTGATCACTATGGTCAAATTTCGACGTACCAACTGATATTTTGATGTACCGACTGATATTTCGGTATATTGGTTGGTAAACGAAAATTGGTCGCACAACTCAATTTAAATTTAAAAAAGGGTAAATTTCATTTTTGTCATCAACTTTAATGTTTTACATAATTTTGGTCATTTAACTTT
>BPVZ01000007.1:3676461-3695825 GCA_020521535.1 Rubroshorea leprosula
AAAATAATTAATTAATTAGTAAAATAAAATGAAAGAAGTGGAGCATCAGATTTATTGATCTGTTCTAATTGCACCTTTTAGAAGCAAGAAGATATGTGATCTCGTCTTTTTCTGTAAATGATCCATCACAGGGAGCATCCATGGCGGAATCATTTCTTATCTCTCTGCAATAAAACGTCTCTATACATTGACAAAACACAGAAGCCACGTCCGTTGTGCATAATTTTCAAGTCATCACTAATAAGGGTTCATCACTTTATCTAGAAAACTTAGACATATTCACATCAACAACTCCTTGACTAATTAACAAACAAAATTGCACAGTAGTTTTGACATATAGGCTTATTATGTCTATATCAAATTGACCAGGGCTTCAATATATTCCATCCCCATGTTATAATTTTCATCTCATGACACAACATATGTAAATTTGTACGTATGCATGTATATATGTATGTATGTGAATCATTAATATGTGTTCATTACCTAGCTAATGAGAATAACACAAAGTCCCATTGATTTTTCCTAGATTTTTCAGTACTATGGTGTTAGAACATTATCTACATTTGACAAGGTTGAAAGAGAAAAAGAAAATAATTAGTACGTTTTTCAGCTCAATATATTTGTCAATACTTAATAGTTTAGTTATTAAAATTTGTAATTGAAAATTTTTTTTGAAAATAATAATTTTTCAATAAGTGTGTTATATAATATGTTGAATTGGAGGATATATTAATTATTGTAAAAAAAAAAAAAGGTTCAAAGTGTTTAAAGACAGTGATGAAAAGGTAAAAGAGCAACCAATATGTATATATATTTATAGGTTGAAGTCCCAAAAGAGACCAAAGCATAGAAGTAGGAATGAGGGATTGAAAAGGATTCCAATCTCAGGGACAGTAATACCTACACCTAAAAACCCTTCGTGGGAAGTGGGATTTCTATCCAAGAACAAAATATATAAATGCTTTTCACTACCAAAACATATATATCACGTCACTGCTTTTATCATTTCGTTAGAACACATCATATTGCATTGACTTCAAGTAACCTAATGATTAACTAGAGCCACTTAAGCGAGAAAATTAGTTAAGTGCAACCCCACTTTGGGAGAAATGCTAAAGCATTGCTTATGTCAGAAAAAAGAACACTGAAACCTATGGTTTGAAGTGCAAAGTAAAATTCATTACCTGACAAAAAGTCTTGATCAAATGGTTAATGAACGGTCTCAGGCTCAGATTCCAGTCTTCTACTCCAAATCATCATGTATCTAAAAAACACGGCAGTAATTAATTCTTTCTTGTGAGTATGTGAGATACTACTTACTAGAGTAATACCTAGGAAAAAAGCCTTTAAATTGATGAAATCATAGTAATTGAATGTGCAGACGGCAACATCGTTAAAAAGTACAAAACATCCAATCTTTGAAATACAAGGTTAAATAGTAAAAGGGAGAGACTTCATCATCATGACTTTGAAGAACACTCAAAAATAACCAATGAAAATGGCCAGCATTAGGTGGAGTATCTAAATTGAATGCAAATTCTGAATTGTCTCATTCTTGCTTCTACATTTCAATTATTACTTTTGGAATTAGATTGGTACATACTCCCATTTCTATTATGGAAAATGCATTTTCTTTGTAGGGCCAATGACAGAACTCACTCATCATGAGACTAAAGTATTTGCAATTCATTTTAGACAACTGTAAAACACCAACCTCTTCTATTATCTACTTTCCTTTCTTTTTAGTGAATGAAACATGATCTACTTAGAAGAGACATGTGCAAATCTAAACAGCAACACTACATGCAACAATAATATTGTTGATCTATGATTTTAGAATATACTTCATATCAATTCAGATGATTAGAAATTTATAAATTAAAATGACATCATTTTAAAATTCACACACAAAACTAATTAACTAAATACCTTTAAAAGAAATCAAAGTCCCACGAGATTAATTACGGATAAGAACTTATAATTTTATGTTTGAATCTTGGGAGGTGAAGGTGTCAAAGTTTGAATCTTGTAAGGGGGAGGAGTTTGGAAATGTGAGAACTATTCCAAGAATAAATAAATAAAATAGTTCAAACCTTGGATGGTGCATGGTAAAGTTTTTTTTTGAAAGGCAATGGTGCATGGTAAAGTTGTAAAAAGTTCGAATCTAAAGAGCAATAGAAAAAGGCTTGGGAAGCAAAAGACTATAAAAAACGTTAATTGAAAAACCAAATAGCTTAGTAAATCTTCCATTTAAATGTTAATTTTTAACATACCGCAATCTTCTGGGGAGGAAAGGTCTCAACTTTTGTTATATAAGAAGAATAGGAAGTGTTGCAGCCAGCCACTGTCCATAGCTTGAGGTTGAATTCTTTAAGGCAAAACCCCATATTAAGCTCTTGAACTTCTTTCAGATTCTTAATTAATCTCATTTTAAACTTTTATTAAAGTAAATAAACTCTTAAACTTAGTAATTTAGACAATTTAACCATCTTTTTTTATGGTAAACTTAATATCCATTTGTATCTTATTTGCGTTGATAAAATATTGACATATCATTGTCTATATAGCAAGTATTGACCTTGTTCACACAAGAAAGGCACAAATGGGCATCAAATCCACAGTATGGAAAAGGGTTGAATTGCACAAATTAGTAAGTTTAAGGGTTCATTTGCTTCAATAAAAATCTAGAGAGTTAATAGAGAATTTGGGGTAAGTTTAGGGGATTAACATAGGGTTTTGCCCTTTAGAGATTGGCCCATTAGAGTTGTTTTCTAAAATAGAGGCCCGGCCCTAATTGCCCTTGCCAGACCCGCCCGTTTGTTTCTTATCCCTCCACCCGCAAAAGCCTACGCAGAACCCTCCGAACAATGCTGCGACTCCGGCTTAAGCTACCGCCGGTGCTCTCCCTCTCATATTCTCATCTCCGGCATGTTCACTCCCCAAAGTCTAGAATCTTCCCATGCCTATTCTCTTTCTCACAATCCCCATCGCTCTCGTTTTCTTCTTCTGTTCTGCCGAAACCCATACCTTCGTTCACCGACGACGCTGTTGCTGATGATTGGGCTCTTGAGCCTCGCTATCTTTCCTGCTGTATGCCGGACAAGCGGCTTAAAGTGGCGGTTCTCCTCAGTGGCGGAGTGGATAGCAGTGTGGCCCTTCGCCTACTCCATGCCGCCGGCCACTCCTGCACCGCATTCTATCTCAAAATCTGGTTCCAAGTACTCTTTTGTCCAAACCCTTCTTCATGTTTTA
Organism: Rubroshorea leprosula; assembly: GCA_020521535.1. NCBI lineage: Eukaryota > Viridiplantae > Streptophyta > Magnoliopsida > Malvales > Dipterocarpaceae > Rubroshorea > Rubroshorea leprosula. The sequence continues at coordinate 3,679,717 of BPVZ01000007.1, forward strand.
ATTTATTGACATCGGAAATGCTTCTTTGAGTTATAAATTTAGTTCTTTGAGTACTTTATTTGATAAAGTCTTCAAATTTATGGATATAAACTTGATATCTGCAGCTGAATGCTAGCTAGAAGTAGATGAATGGGGTTTGTTTATCTAGTATTTGCGGGTTTGTGTAGGAGGATTTTGAAAACTTCTGGACCGAATGCCCCTGGGAAGATGATTTGAAGTATGCAAGGGCTGTTTGTGAGCAGGTGATTTACTTTTACCTCATTCTGAGTTGAAGTGTTGAGTTTGGTTTAAGATAAACAGAAGGCTTCTTATGAGGGTACATATGGCTTTATCTTTCTTTTTTAATTGATGGTATACGTTAAGCTGGGATTCCACTGAACAAAATCTTGCATTGTTTTCTTTGATGAGCTATATTCTTTTCTTATTTTCATGCCTACCTACAAATTTTTTGTGAAGACTCTTTTTTTTAGTGACAATTATGAAATTCTTTCTTTTTTTTTCATGGAATTCCAACAAGAGGAAAATACTTGTACTTAACATGTGGCATATATTTTTTTTTCTCAGGTTGATGTGCCTTTAGAAGTAGTGCATTTGACAGATGAATATTGGAAAAATGTGGTATGAATTTGTCTTTTCAATTGCAATTCTATGACTTTTTTCTATAGCTGTTTTTTAGTTTTTACTTTAATTAGCTGGTCCAAAAATGATTAATTGATTTACTTATCATAACTTCTTTGTCTGCTGTTTATTTATTGCAAAGGTTACTTTCTCTTCTCTCAGGTTTCCTACATTATTGAGGAGTATCGATGTGGTCGTACTCCTAACCCAGATGTTCTTTGTAATACGAGAATTAAATTTGGTATGTACTTTTGCTTCTGCTGAAGTCTCACTATCCCCCTTTTTGTTTGCTTTTCTCCTTCCTTTTTATTTTTGATGGATGGGGTGGTATTTAAAAGTAGTATGTTTAAATGAGGTTTAAGTTGCAAACTTTGCTTATTGACAGTTAAATCCATATTTTGCAAGTCATATGTTTATGATAACTGAAACTGTTCAGGTGCATTCATGGACGCCATCAGCAGTATGGATTATGACTATATTGCTTCTGGGCATTACGCTCATGTTGTCCATCCATTGCCAGATCAAATTGATAATCCTTCTACCTTAGAATTATCAAAGGATATGGTATCTGCCAAGCTGCATGTTCACTTAATTTTATTCATTTCAAGTTTTCTGACTGTATTGCTAGACTTTTCTGAGCAAAATGTGTCAAGTCCTGACTTTAAGCTTGTGTTCTTTTACATGTTTTATAGGATGCCAGAATGATTTGTAATGTTCACTTCTCCCACTGCCTCTTTTTTAATAAGTTTAATGTTGATATTTTAGGTCAAGGATCAGACCTACTTCCTCTCACATCTTTCACAGGCCCAGCTTAAACGACTTATTTTTCCACTTGGTTGTCTCCCCAAGGTTAGTTTGCTGGTTTTACTGCAGAACAGTTAATCAATCATGTTAGTAAGTATGGTCCTCTATTTGTTGACAGCAACTGTTTTATTTTTATTGTTGAATATTAAGATACAAATATCACATATTATTGTGTCCACCAAATTATCCACAGGATGAAGTTCGCAAAGTTGCATCTAGATTTAATTTGCCTAACCAAGATAGGAAGGACTCACAAGGAATATGCTTCCTTGGGAAGGTATGTTTTGCAAGCAGCTTCTCCAGCCTCATTTTCATACATTCCCAGAAATTTCATTTAAACACCAAAGTTTAGTGTTTTTGTTGTTTTATTTTATTTTTATTATTTATTTATTTCTTTATTTTAAGATAGGCTTCTTTGTGCAGTAATGTTTAAGTTTTTGTAATTTTTTTTTCTTATAAACTGTTGTATTGAGAGGCAAGGGTAAATTTCAGAAAGTATCTTTTTTTTTTTTTTTGGCTTATGCACATGCCCAATCAACAAGGGTAATGTATAAGTTTTTCTGCAATTTGATTTTCAACAGTTTCTTGCAGATAAAGTTTAGTGAGTTTGTTGCAAGACATATTGGAGAGATGGAAGGTGTCATGTTGGAAGCTGAGACTGGAGACTTCCTTGGGAACCATCGTGGATTCTGGTTTTACACAATTGGTCAACGCCAGGGTCTACGTCTCCCTGGTGGACCGTGGTATGCTTTCCTCCTGTTTATTATTCTACTGGTCTTAAAACTAACTGCTGCTAGTTATTTGCTCCAGCAGCATTCTAATTCATGATTAAGCTAAGCAAAGTAAAACTAGCTTCAAATGTATAGCAAGATATACAATTAGTCTTCCCTAATCTTACACAGATGGTGAGTCTTCAAATAATGCTGAACTATGTACTTGGTGATCAAAGAAAAATGTTGAACTATTATACATGTTAGAGACACATACTCATGCCTTTGGTACCATATTACCTTTATTTGTTGTGCCCATTGTTTTTCTTGTTAAACTCTTCCATCGATATTGTGGCAGTGCCTATATCTTGTATATTTCCAAAATCTTCTTTCAAAATCTTAGCAACTTTATGCTAATGCACTTGAACTCACCGGTTTTCCCGTTTGAGCTGATTTTTTAACCAAGTTGTAGCTCTTTTTCAGGTATGTTGTTGAGAAGGATGTTCAAAATAATGTAGTTTTTGTGTCACGAAATTATTTCTCAGTTGATAAAAGAAGGCGCCTGTTTTGTGTTGGCTCCTTGAAGTGGCTTAGTGGATCACCACCTAACCAGAACTGTCAGGTTGCATGCAAGGTCAAATCATCCAATTTCTATTTCTCATAAATTGTTCTTAATGTTCATTGCTTCACAAAAAGAAACGTCTCAAACAAGTTCTACCTATTTAACCCCCTTTTTTTTCATGTTTTGGTGGAGGTGAGGGGGACTAATGATGATTATGGTGTAATGTGGCAAAAAAGAGTCTCTCCACATCTTATGAAAAAAAGCCATGTTAGCTACATCCATCAAAATTTGTCTAGCCATTATGCTCTATTCTCATGAAGTTATGTGATTCAAACCACATGCAGCCCATAAATCTTTTACCATTGCTGATAAAAAAAAAAAAAAAAAATCTTTTACCATTCCAGGTCAGACATGGCCCTGGCTTTTACAGCTGCAGTTTTAAAATGGAGCGTGGTGAAGATGGCTCTGAAGACATTGCAGTTGTGCAGTTATCAGAAGATGATCAAGGTCTCGCAGCTGGCCAGTTTGCAGCCTTTTATGAGGCACAAACATGCATAGGTTCTGGTGTGATTTTGGAGTGCTGGGATGATCAGGGATTTCCTGTATGTGCAAAGGCTGTTGAGATTGCAAGAATGAGAGATAAATCAAAGCTTGGAAAACCTGTTAAAATCAAGGCAAAACCGGCAACTCCCAAAACAGAACCTGATCAGAAAGGTAGCATTGAACTTGGCAGGGCCTCTGATGATTCTCAAGCCAATGTCACGGTTAATGGTGAACAGGCACCTCAAGAAGAAGCATTACCCAAAATTTCAGTTAACTGGCTGCAAAATATAGGAGAGAAGTGGTTGCAAATACTTAAGTTCCCTTGACCTCGGAAATTCTTTGCTAGAAATGAATGAAAATAATGTGAAATTCTTTTCAAGGTTCATGTCCATATTACTTTGTGGCAGCTCTTTTTGTTCTGGGTGAGCTGTGTTTAATGTTATGTATTTTGCTTTTGTTCTTGTATCATAAATGATTATTACATCTTCTGATATTCAATGATATTTGGATTATTTTATTTCATTTTTTTGAATTACAAGTTTGTTACAGCCTACAATTGAAAACAAACCATGAACCTCATTTTTTTTCAAAGTACAAGTTAAATATATCTTAAAACAAAATTTATTTCCAATGTTAACAGTAAAAACAACAGAACCTGATCAGGGTCAAAAATCCATGAAAAGATGTAAGACATCAAAGTTCATAAAAGATAAATGATCATAACTAAAACAAGAACAGCAAATCAGAATGGCCATACCCTACCACTTCCAGCATGGCACAAGTAAAATCTAGACATGATTAAGAGTCTAGGCCAATCTTCGTCTTCGGTTTGCTGGCTTTGGCTTCTTCACAAAACTTAACCGGATTTGCTTGAGGCGCCTCCTTTTCCTGGCCATTTTCTCTGGCAATGTCTCCCGCTTCTTTTCCTTCACTACAACCTTTGGTTTTTTCATGTATCTCGGTTCCACTTTATATGCCTTGGGTTCCACGGGCACCCCATTCTTCAAAGCTTCATTGTAAAGTGCATTTGCTCTGTCAAGGCGATTGTGAGCACACCACTTCTCCATTAACAAATCGTAAGTCTTGATCCCTGGTTTACATCCATCCGCCTTCATCTTCTTGAAAACATTCATAGCATGTTCAATCCTCTCAATCCCACAAAGGATCTTCAAAAATCCATAATATGCTTTCCTATCAAGCTTATCCCCAAAACCTGCAGACTTCATCCTATCAATCATCTCATCCCCCTCTCCAACCCTTGCAGCCTGATACAAACTCCTAATCAAAATTAAATATGTATCTTCATCCGGATAACACCCCCATTCTCCCATCCTATAAAACAACTTCATTGCATCCTCAGTCTTCCTAATCTTACACAAGTTGTTAATCAATACATTGAAAGTCTCCACATTTCTTGGAACCCCATAATAGTCCATATCCAACAACACCTTCTCAGCCTCAGAATGAAGCCTAAAAGGATCCTTTTCCCTACAAAGTTTACACACGCAATCAAGAATGGAATTATAGGCCATTGTCCCAATCTCAAACCCACCTCTATACATTTCTCCTGCCAATCTTTTTGCTTCGTCGAGTTTCCCATCAACACACCAACCTTTTATCAACAAATCACATATCAGCTCATCAGGGAATATCTCGTTTGCCAAGTTCTTCACCATTTTCTCTGCATTACTCGCATACCCCTTCTCACACAATTTTTCAACAACCAACCTAAGTGAATCTTTATCACGTTTAAACCCATAATCCCTCTCCATTCTCTCAAAAAACCCGACAACTTGCGTCGGCCGACCAGCCCGAACCAGCCTATCAATGTAAGACCGTAAAGCTTTAGCTCCAGCAATGCCCTTGTTTTCAGCAAGTAACTCATCGATGGCTTTGAAATCCTTTCTTCGGCCAAAGTAATCAATGAAATACGAAAGCGTTTCATCCGTATGCTTGAAACTAGGGTTTGAGACGAGCCACATGTTGAATCCCAAAACCGCTCGGCCAGCTTCCGCCGAGAGATTGAGTGCCTGTAAGATCACGGCAGGGGTCGGCGTGACATGAGAGAATTTGAGCTGGAGCCGCTCGGTGATGGGCATAGGATCCGAATCAGTGTTTTCCAGAAGCTCCATCGAGAGAGATTGTGCAACTGCATCTGGGTCTTGCTGGTTTGGGGATGTAGGATTTTCAGTGGAGAAAGATCTAGACAGAGAGGAAATAAATGGGAATTTAATCGAATAGGTAGTAGAGAAATGAGAAGAAAATGGGGTTCTGATACAGAGGAAACCATGGGATTGAATCGAAGAAGAAGAAGTGAGGCAGTTATGGAGGAGCCGGCGAAGTTGCAGAGAAGCTAAAGGCGGCATTTTTAACAAGAGGAAAGCTTGGGGTTTTAGAGTAAAAGAAGCTGCAAACAGAAAACCCTAGACTGGGAAGCGTGGGATTAGGATTTATTTTATCCTTTTTCTTTTCTTTAAAAAAAAAAAAAAAAGGGAAAACAGAAAACGTAAAACCCAGTCCAGCAAACGGCGGATAAAGATAAACCTCTGCTCTCCTCCGCTTTCCTTAACCGCCAAAACCTTCCTTCTCAATCTGACTCTAATGTCTTCTGTTGGTGGTGGTGAGCTTCTCTTTACCAAGCCTCTCACTCTCTCTTGCATCCCCAAGGTCTCTCCTTTCTTCTCCTCCTTCTCTTCTCCGCCAATCCGCTCTTTCTCTCCTCCTTTCCTCTCTGTTTCTTTCCTCTCTTCCATTTCCACCTCCTCTCTACCTCTCCGCTGCTATGCCGCGTCTTCCCCATCCGAAACTGAGGGTGAAGATTTCCTTGATGCAGAAGAGGAAGACATTGAATCCGATGAGGAATACGCCTTTGATCCCGACGCTCTTGAATTGGAAGCAAAGCATGCTGTTCGCGAGTATTCTGCCTCATTATCTCATCAGTTGAAACTGGGTAATAAAAGCTTGAACTTTGCTTTCTGAGAGAGTGTTTCTCATGGCGATTTTGATTTGCATCTTACTTGACAATATCAATTATGGGAAATGATTTCAGAAGATGAAGCTAGCGATCAAAAGGATTCCAGTCGAAAGCAGAAGAGAAGTAAAAGTACCACTAGAAATGTAAGTAAGCTTCTTGCTTTGTACTCTAGAAAACATTTAGGGAAGCAACTGAGGCCTGTAAAGCAAGAAAATTTGTCTTTGTCATATTTTATTTCCAAAAATTTCCATTCAGTTTGGAAGTATTTGATATGAACTTCAATCTAGTAACTTTATATTGTGAAGACTGAAGAGAGCATGACCTTATGTACAAAAAAAAAAGGGAGAGCATAACCTTGTTGTTTCTTACTACCGTGAAATCCTTGTGCAGATCCCTGACCATCTTCTTCCACGGGTTGCAATTGTTGGAAGACCAAATGTTGGTAAATCAGCATTATTTAATCGCCTTGTCGGGGTATCTAATCCTTAATTTTGGATTTTATTTTAATTTGTTAATTTATGTTATTCTTCAAATAGTAAGAAAACCATATTGGCTGCAAACATGTCATCTATCATCCATATTTTCAGATTTTGAAAAGTGAATACCTTTTCCGTGAAACTATTGTAGGGGAACAGGGCTATTGTGGTGGATGAGCCTGGGGTTACCAGGGATCGCTTGTATGGTAGATCCTTCTGGGGAGAGTATGAGTTTATGGTGGTGGATACTGGTGGGGTCCTCACTCTGTCAAAAACACAGGCCAATTATTCAGAGGAATTGGCTGTTTCAACAACCATTGGTATGGATGGCATTCCACGTGCCTCCAGGGAGGCAGCTCTTGCAAGGATGCCATCTATGATTGAAAGGCAAGCTACTGCAGCTGTTGAAGAAGCATCTGTGATCTTATTTGTTGTAGATGGGCAGGTATACTTTTTCACTGACATAAGTTGGCCCTCTGATTTTGATTTTTTATGTTTTGTGATTTTCTTTTTTAACTTAAAACTTTTTTCTCACCTTTATTTATTTTTCCTTTTTCTTCTCTTACTAATATGCCTTTTTAAAAGGCTAACATAGCATTTTCTTTAACATTGAGATGAATTTAAGTTAAAGTTCTCATTAGTAAGTTTCTCCTCTCCGTTTAGTTAGAGAAAACCCCACACTTCTTTAACAGTGCAATTTGGATTTGCCAAGCTTTGAAATGCATCTTAATCGGCCCTGGGAAAGAGTTTTTCCTGGACCTTTTATTTTCCTGGTTGCTTTTAGTCTGTATTTGGTCCTTGATTACAGTTCTTAATTCATCTGGCTTTTTCCTTTGAATTTTATCAACTGGACAGTTTTGCATGTATGATAAAGTCAAGCTAGTTTGAAATGCTAAAAATGTTAGAAATACAAAGCAGGCAGGTTTAACAGCAGCTGATGTGGAGATAGTGGACTGGCTGCGGAAGAACTATTCAAGTAAATCTATCATTCTTGCTGTGAACAAGTGTGAATCTCCACGTAAAGGTATCATGCAGGCATCAGAATTTTGGTCATTGGGGTAAGTCTGAATTGCTCCTCCCTTGAAAGCCTTTGGTCTTTAATTACATTGTGAATTTGTATCAACTTTCCTTGAGGGATCTAGTGTTATAAGAATCATAACATGATTCACTAGAATTGGTCATGGGAAAAAAATTATGAATGTCGAGAAACTTCCCATGAATTCTTTCACTGCTCAACAGGTTCTCACCACTTCCTATATCTGCTTTGTCTGGGACTGGAACTGGGGAGCTTCTTGACCTTGTTTGTTCAGGACTGCAAAAGATTGAGGTTTGTGATTTTAAAGCCAGTTCTCTAGTGTATGTATCCTGCTGCCGTGGTTGAACATTTTTTTTCTGTGGTACTGTTTCCTATCAATTAACTATGATAGACCATTCCTTCTTAAATCCATAACCAACCTGGCTGTCTGTGTGGCTGATGGTTTCATTCTGTTTATATGTTTCCTGTTTATTATTGAATTTAAGACATATCAAAAGTTGTGCTTTCAATCTTTGTTTGTCTACCATGTCAAGTTATGGTTTGTCTTACATACAAGTTATATTTGACATGTTTTCAGTTCCTACTTGTAGGGACCTGAACATCGAGACGAGATAGAAATTTATGTCCCAGCTATTGCAATTGTTGGCCGACCAAATGTTGGTAAAAGTAGTATATTAAATGCCTTGCTTGGTGAGGATAGAACAATTGTTAGCCCTATAAGTGGTACCACGCGTGATGCTATTGATACAGAATTTACAGGACCTGACGGCCAGGTTTGTCTAGTTTAGATTCTTGTATTGTCGCCACAAATCTTTGTTGACATTAGTTGCACCAGAGTTCTTAGTTTGCAATCTTGAAATAAGTGGATTGCTTCCACATTATCTTTGTGCTTTAATTCAGCTTAATTTACAGGGCGGAACCATGTTTAATAATTAGATTATTTGAATATCACTTATGAAGAAAGGAAAAAAATGCATATTATCTTGCTTGATTTTTCATCTATGGTTCTTGCACTTCAATTGTCCTCATAAACTTCATGTGATGGTAACTTGTGACTTGTTTTACAGAAGTTTCGCCTTATCGATACTGCTGGGATTAGAAGAAGGGCAGCAATAGCTTCATTGGGTAGTGCCACTGAGGCATTATCAGTGAATCGAGCATTTCGTGCCATTCGTCGATCTGATGTTGTTGCCCTTGTCATTGAAGCCATGGCTTGTATAACAGAGCAGGTAGTTGTTCTTGCCTTCATGATGATTCACCAAGTTGAGCAGTGAAATATTACTAGCAGTAGCCTGCTTGGACTCTCCTGCTTAACTATTGTGTTAACTATGTTGAACAGAACTGCTGTGTTGGCTGAGAATATCTTTTTCTGCCTTAAGTAATTTAACTAAGATCATGTTTCCAAGTTTTAACATCTAGGTAGCTAACATCAGTTAGCATTATGCTAGATTTCATAAACTTCTTTAGAAAATTATTTTGTGTGGATGTCCCAGGATTGCAGAATTGCTGAAAGGATAGAGAAGGAAGGGAAAGGTTGTCTGATTGTTGTAAACAAATGGGATACAATACCAAATAAAAACCAGCAAACTGCAACATATTACGAGCAGGATGTTCGAGAGAAGTTAAGAAGTCTTCAGTGGGCGCCTATTGTTTATTCAACAGCAATAGCTGGTCATGGTGTTGAAAAGTATGTTCTGATCTAGCTTCTCTGTCTTTCCCATTTCCAAATATAATTTGCTGCTTAATTTATTCTTAAGCAACCAAACTTGTGGTTATCATGGAGTAGTCCTGATATTGTGAGACAATAGTGATGACCTAACCCAGCTGCCTCCTATATCACACTGAGGGAGTACTGTTGCCTTGCATACCATGCATATTTGTAATGAAATGGAAAAATGTCACTTATTATATGTAAACTATTTATTATTAATCTGTTAATAAAAAGGAACTTTCTATGCCTTATTATTTTTGTCAAGGTTGCACTAAAAATGATTATCTTTGTCAAGAAAATGTGCTAATTCTGTCAAAATCTCATGGTATCTGAAGGAAAAGAAAGATGGTTTTTTTTTTTTTTGTTAAACTTGCCTAGTGTACCAAACTTGAGTGTAAGATCCTTGTTTCTTTCTATTGTTGCATGTCTGTTAATTCTATGTTAGTGTGAACTGAACTATGGTTTTCTGAGTTCAGGATCACTGTTGCTGCCAGCACAGTTGAGAATGAGAGATCAAGAAGGCTGAGCACTGCAATATTGAATCAAGTGGTACAGGAAGCAATAGCTTTTAAACCACCTCCTCGGACGAGGGGTGGCAGGAGAGGACGAGTTTATTACTGTACCCAGGTAATTTTGCTGCAGACCCAATCATCCAATTTGAGGCTTCACTGCAATATTTAGGATTTTCTGCCACCATTTAAAAAGGAAACACTTGCTGCATTTTAACAGACCAAGTCGTGGAAGCTTTTTTAGTACTAGCTTAGTAAACTTCTTTTACATGTCAAAGCAGCTGGATATGTTCTTATATTCCGGGCTTTTTTACTATGTTTTCTAATTATTTAAATAAAGTTTTTTTCGGCAGCTAATATCTAACTGAATCCCCTTTTGCAGGCTGCTATCAGGCCTCCCACATTTGTTTTTTTTGTTAATGATTCAAAATTGTTTCCTGAGACTTACCGCCGTTATATGGAGAAGCAACTCCGTTCAGATGCAGGTTTTGCTGGTACTCCTATTCGACTTCTTTGGCGGAGCAGAAGAAAGCTAGAAAAAGATGAAGGTCAGTGAATGTTCTTATGCCATAGAAGGCTGATCTTCAAATCCACTGCCTTTAATTTTTATCAACAAAGTTGCCTTGCAGTTGACTTGCTGTTATCATGTTTATCAATCCTTTCTGTTCAGTTTACATCATGAAACCTTCTTGGTTAACTTCTTGCATTCTGCATATCCATGATCAACTTCCTGCATCTCTGGTTTGTTAATTCAAGCATACTGCAACTCCATGGTTAGCTTCCTGCATTTCTGGTTTTCTGTTAGGCAATTAAAATTTAAAATAATACACCGTTGGCATTCTTTGACATAATCTTGCCTTTTTTTATGAATAGTTCCACAGATTGGCCATTTCCTTCCCCTGTTTAAATTCTCTCAAATTTTCAGAACAAAGAGAAAGAGTTAAATGGTATATATGTAGGAATTTATGCAAGTGGCTTTCTTTGACTGGTTCCCAGGTAAAGCAACAAGACTGCAAGCAAACATTGCTCCTCGTGGTGGAAAATTGGCATTGGCTACATGAAAGATAACGTTTATCCTGCATTTTTTGTTTCTATTATTACGGCAGGTGTTTCCATCATCTTAAACGTGAGTTGTTATACGTAGCAATCCTGCAAGAAACCTTGAAAGAAGAAAGGAAACAGGTTGACGGTTGATATTTATATTTTGGTTGTACAATACTCCTTGGTCAGAATCAGAAATGCTACCAAAAGATGACTTCTTTTGGATTTTTGAAAAACCCCAACTGCTATCTCAATCAGTAGCGGCCACTTCGCTATCTCCCACGCTATCATAGATTTTTCCCTTTCCGTTGCTATCTGCTATTGATAACCATGCCGTTGTTTTTGCTTTTCACAGAATTTGATTGACTTGCAAGTCGCAACGGTGAATGACTGATTCCTTAATTCTTGTGGGAGCAAATGGTCCCATAATAATTAGGGATTTGGTAAGTGTAGTTGGATGTAACTATCATGACAACGTCAGTGGGTAGAAATATTGAACACGGGTAAAGACCAGAGATGAAAGAGGGTGGTTTCCCTACCATTTTGTACCGAAGTTAGCCTCTTTTTTTCTTCTTCTTCTTTTTCCTTTTTTTTTGCACCTCTTTGTTTTGTATGGAAAAATATAATGACTTATATTAATTTTATTGTTATTATCACATAAATAAATTTAATTATATTGTTAATCAATTAAAAAAAATATTTATTCTTCCTGAAAAATGTACTTTTTACGTTGTTTTTTTTTTTTTTTTTTTTGACCAAGTAGATAATTAGGAAGTTAGTAGATTTAGTTTGTTAGCAGTTGGAATTTTTTCATGAAAGTGAACGTTCTACCCCTCATTTGAGGCGCGCGACCATTAGATTGGTGGAGTTCGCGACGGTGGCAGAGCTCGAAACCTGACCTCTGCCTCACCCAAGCCCTAAAGCTTGAGGCCAACCAATTGAGCTACAGGACTGGTTGGCGTACTTTTTACGTTGTTAAAGACATCATTTTGAACAACTTTTTACTTTTATACCAACCTCAACTGTTAAAATTTATGGAGAGAGGTTATCAGGAGTCATGAAAATGATAGATGTACTGGTTGCTCTTCCATGTTCCCGAGAGAACGGGTTTTCATCCTGTTTGTTGTTTGTTGTTTTGTGTTTGCTCCAACTGTAATATTGCTTCTGTTGTGAAGTAAATGAAGAAAAAGAAGATGCAAAATCTGTGTTTGAATTTGCAATTGTACCTTCTCTTATAAAAAAAAAAAAAATCTCGAATTCATTTTGCAAATTGTCTTAAAATTATAGATTGTCAATATGTCGTGGGAAAAACATAGTATTTACCGAAATTATGGAATGTTTTATTTTGTAAGGAGTTTGCTTAACCAAATTAAAGAGACCAGGGCCCAACTTTATTGCCTTCCATATCGTTAATATGTGGAAGGCATTTGATGAATGAGAAAGGCAAACAAATTGGCAGCAAGAAATTAATTCAGTTGTCTTGAATATGGTAGGTGAAGCTTTAAATGACTAAATAAGAATTTTGGATGGTATTCAATTCTTAAATTTGTAGCCTGGTTGATGTGTTCCTCCACTGGAAAATATGCATGCTTAACTTGACTTTTAACCGAAGGCAAGGAAAACCATCTTTCTGGTTTTGGGTTTTAACATGCTAAGAACAAGTTAGAAACTAGGTTTATCTCTAGTTTGTGTCGGTATATATTTCCTGTGTAAGTGCCAGAGGAAGAAATGAAGTGACAAATCATGGTTAGTTAGTGACAATTAATGGCTCGGTGCAGAAAAGAAACGACCACTGGGGTGAAGGTGTTTTGAGGTAATCACAGTTCATAAAGGTGCAAGACAGGTAGGAAAAGAACCATTGATGGATAGCCCCACATCATTCGTGACATAAGTGCAAAGTGCATCGAGAGGTTTCTTTCACAACAAGGAGGGAGTCTTTGGCCAAACAAAATAAAAATAAAAAAGAAGGCAGTCCGGAGAACAGAGGTAAGGGAGTTCTCCTCAACTGCAAGAAGCCATGGAGACCATTTCTGATTTGGAGAAACAGCTTGGAGGGATGAGGGAGTTTTACTTGAAGGGAAAGACTAAGGAGGCATCTTGGAGAATTGCTCAGCTTAAAGGGTTGCGGAATTTTCTTAGGGAGAAAGAGGAGGATATCTTTGAGGCTTTGAAGAAAGATTTAAGAAAACATCCTGTAGAGGCATATCGAGATGAGGTATGTAATCTTGAAACATCGCCCTCCTACATTCTAGCTTCAGAATAGCAGGAATTTTATCCCTTGTTTCTAACTCTACCTGTGTGTTTTTGCAGTTAGGAATCTTGATAAAATCCTTAAATCTTGCTTTGAATGACCTGAAGAAATGGATGTCAAGCAAAACGGTAATCATCTTTTTATCTCCTAAGAATAATATATTTCACAGGGTTTCTCTAGATCAAGACTGACACAAACACATTAATAGCATACTTGATAAAAATATAACTGGAAATTTTGTATGTATTTCCCTAAACATGATTAGATTAATGTGAGAACTCCAGTACTGGTGGCAAGAAATTCTAAGTGAAATGATTCTCTTTGTCAAACAGGCTAAACTACCTATTATAGCGCTGCTGTCATCTGCTGAAATAATTCCTGAACCTCTTGGTCTGGTCCTCATTATTTCCTCCTGGAACTTTCCCTTAGGTTAGTGAATTTTGACTTTGCAGTAAAGAACTGGATCCCTTTGTAGAATCATGTGTTCTCTTTTCTTGCTCTATATGCTTAATCATCTCCAATTTGTCATGCTGAAAACAGGACTGTCCTTGGATCCCTTAATAGGAGCAATAGCTGCAGGAAATGCAGTGGTTTTAAAACCATCGGAGTTGGCTCCTGCATGTGCTGCCCTTCTAGCTGCTAATATCCCCAACTACCTTGACAGTAAAGCTGTAAAGGTAATCCAGGGAGGTCCAGCTGTTGGTGAACAGCTCCTTCAGCAGAAATGGGATAAGATTTTCTTCACAGGTAAGAGACATACGTCCTCAACTATTTGGCAGATATAAGTATATTTAGATCCTAATTGTCCTATTTTTGTTCTTATTTTCCTTGAAAATATCAAAATAATTCTAGGAAGTACACGGGTGGGGCGAATAATTATGTTGGCAGCTACAAAGCATCTGACACCTGTTACGCTTGAGTTAGGTGGAAAATGTCCCCTTGTCCTTGATTCCCTATCATGGTCTTTGGACAAAGAGGTATAATTCATCTTTAAAACTTTGATTGCTTATGCTCTTACATGGTAGATTTTTTCAGTTAACTTTCTAATTTGTGTTAACCTTTATTAAGGTGGCTGTAAACCGGATTCTCTTTGCAAAGTTTGGATGTTGTGCAGGCCAAGCATGCATAGCAATTGATTATCTCTTAGCGGAAAAGCAATTTTCCTCCACCCTGGTATGGATTTAAAAATTCCTATCAACTCCTCTTTGTTCGTCATAGTGTGTTAAATTGTTTCTTACTTGAGTCTACTTTTTGTTTAGGTGAATTTACTGAAGGCCATGGTCAAGAAGATGTTTGGAGAGAACCCCAAAGAATCTTGCAGCATTTCAAGAATAGTTAACAAAGATAATTTCTTGAGACTGAAAAAACTTCTCGATGATCCATTGGTTAAAGCATCCATTGTGCATGGCGGCCAAATGGATGAAGATAACTTGTAAATTCTCCTACTTGTAAGTTCTTTTTGTTTCCTCTTTGCTTTTGCTTTTCCTCCCTGAGTTCTATCGATTCCATGCAGGTTCATTGAGCCAACAATATTGTTGGATCCCCCACTTGAATCAGAACTAATGACAGAAGAAATTTTTGGTCCCCTGCTTCCAATAATCACAGTAAGACAAACATCTCTCATGTTCTTTTTGATTACCAGAACTTGTACGTTTTCCAAAAGTTGTACTCATTCTAGATGCATATTAAATAATTGGTCCTTTCTTTGATACAGTTGGAGAAGATTGAAGACAGTATTGATTTCATCAATTCAAGGCCTAAACCCCTTGCACTCTATGCCTTCACCAAAAATAAAACACTCCAGAGGAGAATGATCACTGAAACATCATCCGGAAGTGTAATATTTAATGATGCAATCATTCAGGTATGAGATTATTAAGTTAAACCAACAAAAGTTTACTGACAAACTGAAAAGAAATTGACAAGTTCCTTATGAACCATTCCTCACTAATCACATATGAATATATCCATGCAATCTTGTGTTTGATCCATTGTCTTGTTTAAATGTGTTTTTCTGTAGTTTGCAGTTGATACCCTTCCATTTGGAGGGATTGGAGAAAGTGGGATAGGGAAGTACCATGGCAAGTTCTCCTTTGACACCTTCAGCCACTACAAGTCAGTCGCAAGAAGAAGCTTTCTAACCGATTTCTGGTTTAGATTTCCTCCATGGAATAATTCCAAGCTGCTACTCCTGGATTCTGCTTACAACTATGATTATTTTGGAGTCGTCCTTGTTATTTTAGGTTTGAAAAGATCCCGTAAAGGCTTCAACATCAACTAGTTATCCAGATGAGTGCTACTTGATGGTTTTTTATGCGAATATTTGGCAGTAGACAATGATTAACGATGGTTGTGGCTAGGAATTATTATTTAATTATAGTTATGTAGATGAGTGCTACTTGATGGATATTTATGAGAATATTTGATGGTTGAGAATTATTAATTAAGGATGTTGTTAGAAGTTATTATTTAATTATGTGTTTGTTAGATGTTATAATTAATGAATAGTTATGAAGGAAAGTTCTTTACCTGTTATCTAAGTAATTATCCTTCCATGCTCTAAATTAAAATAATTTTTATTTATTGGCTTATAAAAAATAATTATTTATTGCACATGGTCTTAGAGGCCCATTTGCATTAACTAGTCATTCGATGCATTCCCCCATCTTCCTGAACAGGTTTCAAATCCATCTCTTATCAAAATGTTCAAAAAAAAATTATTTATTGATTCGAGGTTAAAGTTAAGATTTAAATTTCTACAATTTTAAGAAATTAACTTTCAATATATATGTCCAGTACTTAGTAGCCCAATGATCATCCTTTTACGGGATGTGCTTAAGACTTAGAGAACTTGGAATCAAATCCCAAGTCTTC
>BPVZ01000007.1:3703005-3716341 GCA_020521535.1 Rubroshorea leprosula
TAAAATTAACAATAATATAGATCGAACATTGAATGTAGAGTTCACTTTTTAAATAAGAGCCCATGTTTATTGGTTTATGGGCTTGAAAATTGTACCTTGCATCTAGGGCTGGGCATTTTTTAACCGAATCGATTGTTTACTTGAAAACCGAATCGAAAAAATGAATTTGGTTTGGTTTCAATGGTTTTCAGTTTTATTTTTTTGGTTCTTTTTATTGTTAAACTTCTTTTAAGGGTTATAAAGAATTAAAGGTCTGTTTTTTTCACAATTTTATTTGCAACTTCTATATGATATTAATTGAGTAGATGAATATCACATGTTCAGTAAAGAGTCACACTTAAGGTTGGATAAAAAAGTGTTAGAATTGAAGTTTCCCCTTAATCATTTTTTTTCCAGTTCTTTTTATTTTTAAACTTCTTTAAGGTAGCAAGCTAATCTAGTTTCTTTTTGTTATAAAGATTTGGGTCTCACAGGGACAAAGCTTGGCTGTGGAGAAGGTGGTTGTGGGGCTTGCACTGTCATGGTTTCTCATTATGACAGAAGGCTGAAGAAATGTGTGTGAGTCTCTCTCCCTACCATCTTTACAGTTTTTTGGGTTAATGTGATGTTAAGTGCATCCTTGTGTTTGTTTGAATTTTCATGAAATAATTATTCTTCATACTTTTGCTAGACATTATGCTGTAAATGCTTGCTTGGCTCCTCTTTATTCATTAGAAGGAACGCATGTGATTACTGTAGAGGGAGTTGGGACCTGCAGACGGGGCCTGCATCCTGTACAGGTAATATATTAAATACTGCATTCTTGATCTTACTCTTAATGGTGTTACCTGCTAACTAAGTTTGATTATTCCATTTGCTAATATCTTGCTTACCTTGGGAACTTCCTACTTTGTTTATACTAGCTTATGGATGACTTTTTTTCTGAGTGAATTGTCTGTTACAAATACTTGGAGAGAATTTTTCCTGTTAATCTGGTGCCTTTGGTCTACATATTTTTTGGGGGGCATATATTTGGGTTGACATTTGTTGCTTGAATGCATCAAACACAAATTGTTTCTTCTTTTTGGGAGATTATTCCTGCAATTTAATAATAACGTTACTGAAAATGAGATTTCATTGCAAACTTCAGTGGAGGTTGAATTGATCTAGTGCATGATTATGATGCTTCATGCTTCTAATTTCAAGCTTTTATCAAAAGGCATGATAAGAAGGATTTTCATAAATCATAGAAAAGGTAAAATGTGAAATATGCAGTAAAACTTTCAGAATCCATCAAGGAAGGAGATCCAGTCGTTGGGGTAACTGGGACTAACATATATAATTTAACTAACTTTTTTCAAGCATGAATTCATGTTTTATGATAATCATTTTTCTATCCTTTGTTAGTTATAATCTACTTCCTAAATGGAAGAACATGATAGACTCTATGTATCCATTTCTCTCAACAGGAATCATTGGCAGGCGCTCATGGCTCCCAATGTGGATTTTGTACGCCTGGATTTATCATGTCATTATATGCTCTATTAAGGTCAAGTCAAATGCCTCCTACTGAAGAGCAAATTGAAGAATCTCTTGCTGGAAATTTATGTCGCTGCACTGGTTACCGAGCAATTGTTGACGCATTTCGAGTTTTTGCCAAAACTAATGATGCGTTGTATGCTGATATATCTACGCTTAGCCCTCAGGATGGTGAGTCTATTTGTCCTTCAACAGGTAAGCCCTGTTCATGTGGATCAAAAACTGTAAATAGCTTGGAAACCAACAGAGAAAGCATGGCATGCAGAACAAAGTATAAGCCTGTCTCTTACAGTGAGATAGATGGAAGCAGATACACAGAAAAAGAGCTTATTTTTCCTCCTGAGCTTGTACTAAGGAAAGTAACTCCTTTATCTTTGAATGGATTTGGAGGGCTTAAATGGTATCGTCCCTTGAGGCTTCAACATGTGCTTGAGTTGAAAGCAAAATACCCGTATGCAAAACTTTTGATAGGTAATACTGAGGTTGGAATAGAGATGAGGTTAAAGAGAATCCAATATCAAGTTTTGATCTCAGTTGCACATGTTCCTGAACTCAACGAGTTAAATGTCAAAGATGATGGCATTGAGATAGGTGCTTCAGTAAGACTGACTGAACTCCTGAATTTATTAAGACAGGTTGTAACTCAGCGTTCTGCTCATGAAACATCAGGCTGCAAAGCCTTCATTGAACAATTAAAATGGTTTGCTGGGACTCAGATAAAAAATGTTGGATCTGTTGGAGGGAATATATGTACTGCTAGTCCAATTTCGGACTTGAACCCTCTCTGGATGGCTGCAAGAGCAAAATTTAGAATCATTAATTGCAAAGGAAACATTAGGACAACTATGGCAGAAGATTTCTTTCTTGGGTATCGTAAAGTGGATTTGGCTGGTGATGAAATTTTATTATCTGTATTCCTACCATGGACCCGGCCTTTTGAATACATTAAAGAATTTAAGCAGGCTCATCGGAGGGATGATGACATTGCCCTTGTGAATGCTGGAATGCGGGTCCATCTTGAAGAAAAAGGTGAAGAGTGGATTGTTTCAGATGCGTCAATTGTTTATGGTGGGGTGGCAGCTCTCTCTCTGTGTGCAAGGAAAACCAGAGACTTTCTTATTGGAAAGAGCTGGAACTGTGATCTGCTGCAGTGTGCTTTGAACGTCATACAAATGGATGTTTCGCTCAAGGAAGATGCCCCTGGTGGGATGGTGGAGTTCCGGAAATCTTTGACCCTTAGCTTTTTCTTTAAATTTTTCCTTTGGGTTTCTCTACAAATAGATGGGAAGAATTCTATTAAAGAAAGTTTACCATTATCCCATTTGTCTGCTATAAAGTCATTCCACCGTCCATCACTTGAAGCAAGTCAGGACTATGAGATTGTGAAACATGGGACATCTGTTGGCACACCAGAGGTTCATCTCTCCGCAAAGCTTCAGGTATGTCAATTTGTGAAGAAAGTACTCCTTAATATTGGATGCAGTGGTTTGGAGGTGCCTATGGGATTAGTCAGGCCAAAAGTCTGATTACCTAATGTTATCTTTTCTGTTGTAGCAAGTAGTGATTAGAAATTTCTTCTTGTTATCTTTCTGTCTTTTCATTTCAAGTAGCTCCCTTTGTCAATTGTACATTTAATTTCCTTTTTCATTGATAACATTGATTTTTTTTTTCCCTTAAAAAAAAGAGGAAATTTCTTAATGTTATGATAATATTTCATAAGATGAATGATTCTTTGTATTTTTTCCTACCTGAACATTTTTTGGTATCTGGCGGAAGGTTTTCACATATGTATACAGTCACTCCAGTATGATAAAATAGAACAGTACCACTGCTTCATCCGTGCTATTGTTTCTAGTTAGTAGAGAAGACTAAGTTGTGTTCCTGCTGTAAAGTGGACTTTTAAACTGATGCTGGTCTCAGGTGTTTGTCATAGAGTGCATCCTTGTATATTTCTGCTCTTGTAGATGCTTAATTCTGTTGTACGAAATGTTGTGTTATATCCTGGACAAGACCTTATGCAAATTATCTAATTTGAAGCTAAAGTCTGCATCATTGTTGTGCTGTTTTCTAAACGTGGTTTGATTTTGATAACATTGGGATCTGTGCTTAACTGAATGAATAATCTTGTTTGACATTGTTTTATGGGAAACAGATATTGATTGATTGTTTCTCTGTGCTTATTCTTCTGTTTAGTTTTGAGTTTAGGTCATCTTTATGAAATTGCTCTTGGTATGATATTCTTAGGTTACAGGGGAGGCTGAGTACACGGATGACATACCAATGCCTCCAAATGGTTTGCATGCAGCTTTAATTTTGAGCAGAAAACCCCATGCTCGAATACTATCAATAGATGATTCAGCAGCCAGGTCTTCACCTGGGTTTGCTGGAACTTTTTTGGCCAAAGATGTGCCGGGTGATAATCACATTGGACCAGTTGTTGCAGATGAGGAACTGTATGCTTCAGAATTGGTCACTTGTGTGGGTCAGGTCAGAATGTTAATGGAAAAAGAATATTTCTTTCATAACCGTAAAAGAGAAAAAAGTTCAATTAAATAAATTTCCTTGACATTCTGTATTTTCTTCTAGACCTTTACTCCCTTTCCTTTCAGGTATTTGAAATTGCATCTATTTATGCAGGTTATAGGAGTGGTGGTGGCTGATACACATGAGAATGCAAAACTAGCAGCGAGGAAAGTTCATGTTGAGTATGAAGAGCTCCCAGCAGTCCTATCAATAAAGGAAGCAATTGCTGCTAACAGTTATCATCCTAACTCAGAAAAGTGTTTGAGAAAAGGAGATGTGGATCTCTGCTTTCAATCAGGCCAATGTGACAAAATAATAGAGGGGGAAGTTCGAGTTGGTGGCCAGGAGCATTTTTACTTGGAGCCACAGAGCAGCTTGGTTTGGACCATGGATGGTGGCAATGAAGTGCACATGATTTCTTCCACTCAAGTAAAGCACTTGTGAAAGCATATCACCTCAATTTCATTTGGTTACATGCCTGATTTCAGCTAAAATAATTATATTTACTCTCCACTGAAGTTTTATGTGAGTTGGTTTGTTTTATTTTTATTTTTATTATTATTATTTTTTTTCTTTTGGATAATTTGGGTATCCAGGTCTCTGGTCCAACTAATCCCATGGGTACTTGCTTGCATTCTTAGCATGGCTCAAATGACTCCTCAACCACTTGAGCCAATCCCAATGGTTTTTTTCCCTAAAGCCAGTTGATAAATTCCTCTTTGAAACTTTTACTTTTTATAAAAATATTGAGAATTTAAATCAGATGCATGTGAATCTAAGTCATGGAATTGCAGATCAAATAGATGGAGAATTAAAAAGTAATCAAGGTTTAGTGGGATTCCTGATTACATAATCTGGTTCCTTAATTCCTGCATGTCTGATGATTACAATGTGGTTAAACATCTACTCTTATTAATATTATATTTCCTTCCCTAAGATTTTAGTAGATGCTTACTCATCTTTAGGGAAAATATCAAGGCTATCTTTTGTTTCTTATTCTTTAGATGTTTCCTTTGTAATGTCCATGTCACTTTCTCTATGCAGGCCCCTCAGAAGCACCAGAAGGAGGTTGCACATGTTCTTGGTCTTCGAATGTCAAGAGTAGTTTGCAAAATCAAACGAATTGGTGGTGGATTTGGTGGGAAGGAGACTAGATCAGCTTTTCTTGCTGCTGCTGCTTCTGTCCCATCTTATTTATTGAATAGGCCAGTAAAACTCACATTAGACAGAGATGTTGACATGATGATAACTGGGCAGCGCCATAGCTTTCTTGGAAAGTACAAGGTACAAGTTACTTACTTGGATGGATACATGCACTGTAACATTTGGTATTCTTTTAATCAATATGGTTTTGTTCATATATCCTTGTTTGCTTTCCTATGCTGTCAATCTTGGAGAGAATAATATTATATTATGATCTGCGCCATCTAGGTTGGATTTACAAATGAGGGAAAGGTGCTTGCCTTGGACCTCCAACTCTACAATAATGCTGGGAATTCACTAGACCTATCTCTCGCTATCCTTGAGCGTGCTATGTTTCATTCAGATAATGTCTATGAGATACCAAATATCAAAATTCAAGGAAAGGTTTGCTTCACTAATTTTCCTAGTAACACTGCATTTCGAGGTTTTGGTGGTCCTCAAGGTATGCTTATTGCGGAAAATTGGATTCAAAGGATTGCTTTGGAAATTAAGAAGAGTCCAGAAGAAATAAGGGTAAGTCATATAGTCATCTTTGTTGGATCTGTTATAATTTATAACTTCAGTTTATAAATGGTATCCTGGCTTATATTTTAAATTAAATTTCAGGAAATTAATTTTCAAGGCGAAGGATCAGTATTGCATTATGGTCAGCAATTGCAGCACTGTACCCTCACTCAACTGTGGAATGAACTAAAATGTTCTTGTGACTTTTCAAAGGTTCGAGAAGAAGCTGATAACTTTAATCACCAAAATAGGTGGAAGAAACGTGGTGTTGCTATGGTTCCTACAAAATTTGGCATATCCTTTACCACTAAATTCATGAACCAGGTATTTACTTTACAATTACATTTGTTTCCACTACAAATCTCTGTGACAACAGTTTACTGTATTTGTTTTACTGAGATCCTCTAAGGAATAATCCCATTTTCTGCCAATGGTGCATGAAAGCTAGAAGTGGCAGTTAACGATGGATCTAATCTAAAAGAGCATGCTTAACCTATATTATTTGCTTCATAGATTTTGTATATCTTAGGCAGCCAGTTAAACTTTGACTTCTCTGCTACTTTTTCTGTCTCTTACACACAAACACTGAGGAATAATCAATCATTATAATTTTTTTTTCTTACCATTTTACTTGTGAAACATCGTTGATGTGGATTTTGTCATTGCAAGGACCAGCCCATATAATCAGTTTCACCTATTATGTTACATGTATTAGAAGATTATAATTCTGGTGCAGCAGACTATCTAAAATCTGTTATTTGTTCTTCATTCGATATAGATTTCACTGCATAAATGGTTAGTATAATAAATTCATCCCCCCACCCTCCCCTTTTCTTTTGGTGGGTTTAAAGGCTTATGAAAACAAACCAATACGATTCAATGATTGTAATTTCAATTTAAAATTTCAGCAATTCTGCTTTTTATTTCTCTTTTTCTGGCAATATAGTTCAATGGTTGTATTTAAAAAGTGGTATAGAATTTGATGTTTAAAAGGATCCATTGCCATTGTGTAGACGTGTCTGGTTGTTTTTAAATTCAAGGGCATGTTTGTCTTTTTACTAAAAGTTTATTTCTTGGCCAAATGAAAATATTTCATCTGCTTATTCATTTAGGAATTCCAACTTAGACTTCGTCCCTGTTATTTCTATTTTATCATGTTGTTAGGTTCATCATGATTCTGATTGTGCAAACATTTCTCTAATGATTGTAGGCTGGTGCTCTTGTTCATGTCTACACAGATGGAACTGTTTTGGTTACACATGGAGGTGTTGAGATGGGGCAAGGTTTACATACAAAAGTCGCTCAAGTTGCTGCTTCTGCCTTCAATATCCCTCTTAGCTCTGTCTTTATATCAGAGACAAGTACTGACAAGGTAGTTAACTGCTTGCTCGGTTAAAAGGCTCTCCAGACATGGACCCACAGGCTAAATGAACCAGTCCATGGCTTTCTGCCTTAATATTAAAGAGTTTATATTTTTCAGTTTTTAATGATTATTCTCATTCTCCTCTTCTTGAGTTGTTGTAAGGATTAGCTTTGAGTGATTCATATTATGGTCTGCCTTCATGTCTGATTGCATCTTTTGTGCTGCCGGATTAGGTTCCTAATTCTTCTCCAACAGCTGCTTCAGCAAGTTCTGATATGTATGGAGCTGCAGTTTTGGACGCATGTGAGCAGATAAAGGCACGCATGGAGCCTATTGCTTCTTGTCATAATTATAGCTCCTTTGCAGAGGTATTCTTACATCCTTTATTTCTGCATACATAAGTTACTGCACGAAACAAACTGCTATTACTGGTGAAATCTGGCACAGAGTATATTTACTTTGAGGTGGTGGTTTACCTGGGAAACTGAGAGTCCTCTTCCTTTTCTTTTTTTTTGCCTTTTATTTTCCAATAAATTATCTTTTAAAAAATCTATTTAGAATGGTAGCCTTTTTTGTCAATCACTTAGTTTTTTATTGCCACCAGGAATATGATATTGATTTTGGCAAAATCATTTTGTTTTTTAAATTATATCCAGCTGGCTAAAGCATGCCACATGCAGCGAATAGACCTTTCTGCTCAAGGATTTTACATTACACCTGAGATTGGCTTTGATTGGACAACTGGTAAAGGAATTCCGTTCAGGTATTTTACATACGGTGCTGCATTTGCTGAGGTCGAAATTGACACATTGACTGGAGATTTTCACACAAGAACAGCAAATGTTATCTTGGATCTTGGATATTCGCTGAATCCAGCACTTGATGTTGGTCAGGTGTGCCTCTGCCTCCTCTTATCCATTTTCATTTTCTTTTACATAAGTCTTTTATTACATGGATGGTTGAATTTAATTGAACTTTTCAATTTATAATATTATTTGTTGTAGTAGCTTCCCAGAAATCTTACACTGAGAGCATTTCCTGATCTTTCATTAATTTAAAGCTATTCTGGGATTTCTTATGATGGGGTATACTGTCTAAACACCAAATGAAAGTTTGCAGATTGGAAATATTTTTTAGAAATAACCTAAACATTCAGGAACTTTTTTGGGAAAGGAAAAATCAGGCTATGCATTCTACTTTATTTATGAGCTTTACATATCAAATCAATAGGAAAACATAGCGAAATAACTCTCCTATATTTTGCTGTACAATCTAACACTCTTGGCAGATTGAAGGAGCATTTATTCAAGGTCTGGGTTGGGTTGCATTGGAAGAACTGAAGTGGGGGGATGCAGCTCATAAGTGGATTCCACCTGGTTGTTTGTACACATGTGGGCCTGGAAGTTACAAAATTCCTACAATAAATGATGTCCCCTTCAAGTTCAACGTTTCACTTCTGAAGGTATTCTTTCTGTCAACTCCTGCTAAAACATTCCAAGTGCTTAATTGTCAGCCACTACGAACCATATTATGTTATTTTTCTTCTTTTATATTGCCAGTGTCATTATGATTCAGAAGATTATTATAAGTTTATACGTAGTAGTCTTTTGAGTTTAAAGAAAATCATTGGTTAACATGTAGTCCTTTATTGAAATTTTGCATGGCTAAATTCTTACCCCTTTTTTTTTTTTTTTTTTGGGTTTCTGCAACAGGGTCATCCAAATGTAAAAGCCATTCACTCATCCAAAGCAGTTGGGGAACCACCATTTTTTCTGGCTTCATCAGTGTTTTTCGCCATCAAAGATGCCATTGTAGCTGCTAGAAAAGACGCTGGGCACGAGGGATGGTTCCCCCTTGACAATCCTGCAACACCCGAACGCATCAGGATGGCTTGCTTGGATGAATTTACAGCACCATTTTTAAGCTCTGATTTCCTTCCAAAGCTTAGCGTCTGATCTCCAGACTGTAAGAATACATTTGTACCTTTATAGGAATAAAGACTTCAATAAAGTCTGATTTCATCATCAGACAATGAAACAGAAACAGAAACAGAAACAGAAACAAAAACAGAACTTGTACATATCTGATATAGTGCCAGAGCACATATCTTCATGAACATGAAGATCATGCCCATGTTATTTGAGTGATAGTGTTTCCTAAAAAATCCTTAACTAGTTCCAACTGCGTGAGTTTGGATATAGAGTGCATCACTTGTTCTGTCTGTGTCTAAAAATAAGAGAATCAGATTTTTCAAATAACCCTTCTTTTTTCTAGTGGTTAACCTTCAAAAGGATAGTTGAAAAGGTGGAGTTTTGCAAAATAAGTTATTTATTGCTTTGGACACCTCTAAGAACTTTAAAAGCTCTAAGAACTTTAAAAGCACAATCGTGTAATAAAAGTTATAAATTCTAAATTAAACGTAATATTTTAAAATAATTATCCTAAAACAAAATAAATAAAATGAAACAATATATCACAAAAATAAATTCGTAGACAACAAATTGTAGAGGTGTTTGTAGTGTGGTTTGGTTTGGATTTTATTATTTTTTAAATCAATCCAATTTAATCGATTAATAAAATTTTTAAATCAATCCAATCCATTATTATGTGATAATCAAACCAATCCAATTTAAATCGGATCAGTATGGTTTGGTCGGATTGATCGGTTTTTAATATTATTAAATATATAAAATAATATAAAAATATTTTAACACCAAATAGAAAATATAATTATAAAATACATTAACATCCAAATAAGTAAAAACATAATAATAGGCAAAAATTATAAACAAATTCTTATACTCCTTTACATTTGTAAAAATTGAAAAGCTCTGAAAATTCTCTTAAGTTACATCACTAGAGGCACCAAAAACAATAAAAAATAACTTCAAATTTCTAGTACAACGTAAATAATTCTTGAAGATTAACATTAGTTTTTTTTTTCCCTAATGCACTAATAATTTAATCCTATTTTCTAAATCCTGTTAAAAGTGAATAACATTTAACATGAATATTACTAAAATTGATTAGAAGCATTCATAATCAAAATTTAAAACTTCTAAGCCAAATATCCAAAAATAATAGAATATTAAGACTAATTTTATTATATAGTTTTAAGGTTTTTAGAATGATACTTATTTAAAATTTAGTTAGGAGAATTAGAAGATTATTTTAAGAATAAATTAGAAATTAGGGTTTTAAGACTAAAGACGCAAACCAATTCTAAGATGATAGAGTTGTATGTGAATTAGAAATTTAGAATTAAGGTTAGAGTGCATGATTAAAATGAAGAAATAACTTAGGGAATATGGAGATGTTCTATTTTTATTTTTTTAATTAAGTTAATGGAGCTATAATCTTGTAAAATAAGAAAAAGAAAATTTACAATACTACAAAAAAATATGTTATATTATTTAATTAAATTATATTCTAATTGGATTTTATTTTGTTATAAGGCAATTCGAGTAGTTTGAAGGTAAAATCACGAACCAAACCAATTATATCAGTTTTAAAATTTTAGAATTCAAACCAATCCAATTTTATATTGGTTTGGATCAGTTTTTGATTGGATTGGAATAATTTAGGTCGGATTAATTGGATTGGATCAAATATGAACACTTCTAACAAATTGTATAAAATTACAAACAATAATTTAACTATGCAGACCATAAGATTTTTTTATAAATTAAACTAATTATTTGTAGACTTCAAATAAAGATAATTAAACTATTTGATTACTAAAACTAAAAGATAATTTACGAATTGATTAAAGTCTAAAAATTTGTGAAATTAAATCTTAATTTATAAATTAAAGTTAAACAAGTTGTAAGTCTGGCAACTGTGTAAAAATGAAGAAAAGAAAGCAAAAAGCATTCAATCCATTTACATAAACAAATAATAGAGATGAATTCATAGAAGAAAGAAAAACTAACTAAATTAATGTGGCAGACCCGTTTACAAAAGCCGAATTGCTCTAAAATCCTTAAAAATTAATAAAAGTTGTAATTTTTAAAGATGAATATGAACCAAAATGGAAACCTAAACTAAAACTAAGAACAACAGCAGGTCTTGCACTCTAACATGGAAAACCACGTTGAAATTTGGAAGAACAAGTTTAAAAATTGAAAATGCATATGTGCTGGGTAGCTTGTGTGTAGGGCAAGACATGTAGAATTGATCTTTTTCCTCTCTTTTGTTTTTGTTTTTGTTTTTTCTTGCTGGACAGTTACCTCCTTTTGCCTTTGCAAAATCTTGTTGTAGAATGCCATTATCTGAGAGCAGTTTTCTCTTGTCTGGCAACTGATAGTTCATTATAAGCAAATCCCCAATAAAATCTAGATAAATTCTCCAAAATCTTTCCACGATTCTCTTAATTAAGTTAAATTTTAATTACTTAGAAGGTTTACCCTACTTAGACTCTAACCACCCAATCACAGCCCATCCAGTCTTAGGCCCAAATCCCCTGTGAGCTCAACTCAACTCATTACTAATTCTCTGCAAATGTGGCCCAATTATTCCTAAAAAAACATACACATGTCCTCTCCCTATTTAGCTTATTTTAGGTATAAATAGATAGAAAAAATTTCTGTAGCAAAAGTTGAAACTAGACTTAAAAAATAAAAATGTAGCTATATATATAAACAATGCTTTTGGCTTTTTTTATATTGAAAATATTATAATTATAATATCATGTAATATTTTAAGTTCACACATAATATATTATTATATAATTGATTCTCTTTATTTAAAAATTTACTTATGATATTATATATATTCATTCATTTAACGTTATATCATATTTATTTAATATCATATTATGATTGTAAACTTATAATTTTATATGATATGATAATTACAACATTGTCATTTTTATATTTGTTTTTAGCTGTATTTGATTTATTTAGCTGTTCGAATAGATTGTTTAAAGGATAATAGGTGAAGCAAAAGCATATGGACTGCCTTGGAGCCCGACTCATCCCCAGTGAGCATTTGCATATCACCTGTCCAGGCAACAATGAACCTTCATATTTCAACTGAATCATGTTTGCCAGCTAAACTTAGAGCCAATTGGACATCTGAAAATGGCAGTTGAACTTCTTGATTTTATCCTTTTTTTTTTCTCTAAAATAAGTCCTAACATGTCATTGTCTGAAGTGATTGTGAGCAATTGCATGCTGAAGTGACCGACTAATTCACAGCTAATCACACGGTTTGATTTTTAAATACCTCTTTGTTACTTATTATATCATTTTTGTCCACTCAATTTAACACAAAAAAATAAAGGTTCAAGTTAGACTGTTTCCAAATTTTGTCACGTTTAGAAGTCTTCTTTATTGTAGGTCCAAATAGCGCCTGCCTCTCTTGAAAGTCCTCATTCTTTTATAATAATTCATGGTGGTTAGGTGGTATCATTTGCATTGACATTCGCATATTGTGCTGAATACTTCTCCTATACCCCAATTAAAAGAAAAATCTTTATCTTTTTAAATTGAGTTAAAGGGAAGTCATCATTTAAGGCTAAAAAATTTATGAAGGTAAAATGTTTAAAATAAGTACATGTTAGTCAATAAAGTAAAAATTAACCTCCTTCACCTACTCACCATTTTAAATTATTTCCTTACACCTAAAAAAAAATATATTAATGTTGAATTTGGATAGCTTTCGACGCGTACAAAATAGAAGCTAGCAAGAGTCAATGCAGAAATTAGGCGGTGGGATCACAATAAATATTTTATCTTTGAAAAATGAAATATTGAAAGAGTATAGGCATTGAACAGTTCAGACTTGATAGAACTTGGAAGTTTCATACACCATTAAAAATATTTATGAAATGATTGAAGGTATCACTATATAATCTCCTGGCATTCTCCTTTGATGCCATCAGAAGTAGTCCTGTGATCTTTTAGGCATTCAAGAGCCTAAAAGTTGTAGGATACTGAAAACTGTTTTTCTGTGAAAAATGGCCAACATTTGGCCTCACGTGCTCTCTGCTTTGGCATTGTGTTTGTTACTGAATAATGTTGTTGCAGATGATGAGCCTTACATCTATGCTTCTCCACCTCCACCTTACCATCAATGGCCACCAGTAACACCATCAAAAGCACCACCACCACATCCGTACCATTACGAGTCTCCTCCTCCACCACCGTATTTCTACAAGTCACCACCACCACCATCTCCATCACCACCTCCTCCTTATTACTACAAGTCACCACCACCTCCATC
>BPVZ01000007.1:3742302-3766010 GCA_020521535.1 Rubroshorea leprosula
AATTTTTTTAGTATGATTGTTATTAGATATTAGTTTTGGTTTTTAAAATTCAAATAATTGAAATTAAAAATTAAAATTAATAACTTATTGAGCATAAAATTTTAAAATTAATACCTAAAATTATAAACTTAATTAATTTATAAAAATTATTAATTTTATTTAGAATTTCTAAACTTTTGAAAATAAAAATCAAAAGCTCAAAATCATAACTATAATAAATCAAAGAGTATATTTTTTTAATACCAACCATGAATTGGAATTTTCTCTTTTTTTGACAAATACAAGTTTTTCTTTTATGGATAACAAATACGAGTTTTTTTGTAAACATTTTCATAAGTTTGTGAATTATGTAATAAAATTTTGTTGAAATTTTATTAGATTTTTTGTGTTTGATAAGAACTTAATATTAAGAAAGTTTGTTGAAATTTTCATATCCCACGTTACAAAGTTGGAGGGAAAGTTTTTTTTTCATTTATAAATATAGAAAGAAAAGATTGTTTATGTTTGGTAAAATAAAGACCAAAGAGGTCAATTTTACCCTTTTTTATTTTAAAATATAAGAAAAATATTAAAATTAAGACGTCTTAACAACAAGATATTCATTACAATCATCAAATAAATAGATTTCTAATTGAGACCCACGAAATCAATTATTGTGATTGACATTCTGAGTGCCAAAACATCTTGATTTTTTACTGTCTCAAAATATAAATAGTTTAACTTTTTTATGCAAAATTTTAAGTCAAATTTTTTATAATAGATGAATAATAATTTTTTATTAAATAAAATTATTTCACAAGAACTATATATTAACAAATTTTCAATTATTATTTATATACTACACAAAACGATTACTTAAAATTATATATAAAAAAGTTATATATTTTAAAACAAATGAAATGGCATTATAGCGTATAAATACGAAAATAATTTTTAAGGGGAGAGTTGGGAAGTGTTGACCCAACCAAACGCGCCCTCTAAGTTTGTGCCAACCCCTCGGTGGTCCTTAGCGAGAAGTTCTAGTGGTACAAATCATTCTGAGTTTGCAATTTTAAAAAAGCCACAAATATGGAGGTCCAAGGATGGGTTGATGACAACCTCTCCTTCCTCTTTTTGCCCTCTTTAGTTTGGTGCAGTATGGACCATTCCTTTCCTTTTATCTTTTTCTATCTTAGGGAGAGACTGACCTGCAATTCTGGATTTGAAATACTACCAGGCAAATACAGATCTTGATGAGAATTTATGAAGTAGATTTCCTGTGTGAATAAGCACCAATATGCACACATTATTCTGGATCATGACTGTTAAGTACTGTTCTAGAGAAGAAGAGCTAACAAATGTGTAATTGTTTCATCTGACAAGTATATAAAAGACTTGGCACACCATGAACATTTAGAACATAATCTTTCTCATAGAACATCTTATAGCCTAAAAAATTTAAGAGAATACAAGTTTGAGAATTTAAGTAGGGATACCAATACTAATTGTACATGCTTTATGCCAACCAGTCTGCTCTCCCAGTCTTCCTTCTCTTGACTGCAAAACTGTCTCTTGATCGACACCATTTTATGAAGTCAATACAAATATCACAGTGGCCAAACGTGTGAGAACTTAACGGAAAAAACACAATGAAGCGTCTTCAACAAGGGGTTTGAGAGAGTTGTCACAGTGTTGGAGATTAAGAGGACTCTGGTATGGAAGATGGTTCTTAAATTAGTAAGTGGCAACAAAAAATAATACATCCCTAATGTTGATAAATAAAGCAAATAAGAACTTCCACAAGGTTAGCGTGTTTCTATTTTATTAACATAGCATAAAAGATAGGTTGTGCCATAGGCTAACTCTAAGCAATGCAAGGCTCACCACATTTGGGAATTGAAGGGGATGCCATACAGTACACTTAGAATGCAAACCTCTTTAATGAGCTATTGATGCCTGCTTAAATCAATCTCACCTCTAGATTCTCTGCCTTTCAGTCTGTCAGTGCCAACTGAAGTAGGTCCAAAGGTTGTAACAGGCCTCGTGAAACCTATTTCGAATACTTTCTGCTTCAAATGCAATATACTTTGCTCATTCTCAAGTCTCATACTCTCATTTTCCAGCCTCAATCTCTCTAGCTCCCTGTCTTTCCCGTTGCAGTATCTGATCCATTTAAGCCGTTGTTTTTCAAGCTCAAAAGCTTCTGCCTGCAAGTTGACTCTTTGCTCCTGAAGTTGTAACTTTTGTTTCTTAACCCACTCCTTTTGCTCCCATAATGACTTTGTTGGGTCTTGAAAAATCCCTGCCATCTCTATCTTGAAATTATCCCACTGACAAGATGGTGACCAGAAATGGCCATCCTCTTTAGTTCCCTTACTCCTCTCACCAAGGTCATGAATCCTCTCTTCATCCCCATCAGCATTATCATCTTCTTCATTATCCATCTCATCATCATCCTCACTGTCATTGTTTCCCACAGCTTCTTCCTCATCCGACCCATCATTATTGTCCTTGGAGCATCTCTCAAGAGGTAGAGAATATCCTTGCAGATCAAGATCTTGGCAATTTGGTATCCTCTGTCCATTATGGTAAGCACACATTTCCTGGTAAAACAAGTGTTTTGAGCTCAAAATCTTTCTTACATCATCCTTTGATTTGGCTGAGAGATTGGGCATAGAATCCATGAGAGAAGGGTTCTCAACCACTCTACAAGTGGTTCCTCTTCCAAGTATATCATTCAATCTCTTGTACCTCTTGTTCAAGTCATTAAACTTATCCTCACATTGCTGAGGTGAAACATGACAACCCTTACTAATCATAATCTTGGACACTGTTTTCCACTTGCCCTTCTTTTGTAATATCCCAGATTTTCTCTTAAGCCCCTCCGCACCCTCATGCGTTCCATCATCACCTACACAAGCAACCACAGCAATAAGAAGCCTAACCACATTATCCGTCCATTTCATTCTCTGCCATGGTGACTCTTTCTTGGCCTTAACACTGTTATCACCATTTCCATCTTCTGTAAATTCGTCTTCTTCACTCAAACTTCCATTATGTGCAGAATCAACGGGGATAACTGCCTTTCCTTTACCAAAATTCATAGAGAATCCTCTATTGTTAGAGCTTTTCAACTCCATCAACCCGATCTGATGTTGATCATTCTCAAGGTTAATCATGTGATTATGCGGCATCAATGAGTGTTGACCCAACTGGGACTGCTGCTGTCTGTGAATTGAAGACTCAAGGTCTAACAACCTCTCACTTGTACCTGACAAAAACCCTCCTCCTGAACCCAAATTCTCCATCAACTCTAAGGTCCAAACCCCAAATATACAGCTTGGTAGCTGAGAAATTTCAGAACAGAAAACCAAGTAAAAATCCCAACCTTTACTTACCACTTCAATATTCATTTAAAAAGAAACCCTTCATCAAAAACCTTGATTCAGTCATATACTTTCTATTAATAGGAATAAAACAGCCACAAATTGCTGATAATCCACAACATACTTTCTTTTCACTTCCTCCCATTTTTTTGGCAATCAAAGAAAAGGGCAAGTACAAAACTGAAAATTTTATAAAACCCAGTTAAAACCAGATGCAACACAACTCATCAGTAACCCAGACATCTTCCAATATGCAATTTTTAACATGGGGAGACACATGAAACAAGCAACAGCTTCAACACTTTGACGATTACTAGAAAATTCTGAAAATACAAGGAAAATCTAATAACAGATTATCATTTTGTACCTTCGAAAGGTTACCTTTGTTGATCAACGAAAAGAGTGGGAAATTGAGAATTATCTCAAACGAGCTTCAGAGTGAATGACTTGCGTTGCATTCAGCTTCGGCGTGGATCCTAGGATACCGGAGAGGGAATAATACCTCATTAAAAGCAAGCTATTCACATATTATTGGTCGTTGAAAAGAAAACCTATGTAACAGCTGGTGAGGGAATAGCATATAAAAAAAGAATGTACCTTTTTTTTTTCCTTTATGTAATTGAGGATGAAATAGGTGAAAGCTGATGAGCTGAAAAGTTACTCGAGGTTGACATTAGTTACATTTCTTTTTAAAAGTTTATCTAAATCTAAATGAAAAGTATTTTTATATTTGGATAATATTAGGATTATTAATTTATAATAATAATAATAATAATAATATTATGATATTAAATGAATAAATTTATATAATATTATAAATAAATATTTAAATAAAAAATTAATTACTTAATAATATAAAATGTTATAAGTTTTTAATACTGCTATGTATATTTTAACTATAATATTTTTATTTTTAAAATAAAAAATATATTTTTAAAAACATTTATTAAAAATGTATTTTTTGTAGTTTTAAACATTAAGAGGAGGACAGTGACTAATTTTTTAGTAAGGGACTGAAATGCGTCTTTTATTTTTAAGTGGATTAAAATGTACTTTAACTTTTTATTTTTTATTTTTGAACAAATATAAATTTTTGAAAGCGGATTTAAACTCAACACTTAAAATAAAAATGTAATTTTTATAAAAATTTATAATCAATTGATGTTTTAGGTAACATCTAGCCCGAATAGTCAAATGACTTTTGATCACTTTGAGGTGCATCCCCTTTTCTTTTTGGACGGGTTCTAACTCGCCTCATAACAATATTGTTCAAAAAAAAAAAATTAATGTTCTAGGTAGATGCTACCCTTTTACTATTTTTCATTAAACATGGAAGTATGCAATGCATACACCACGTGAAAATACATTATGACAATTTCACGATAAGATTTGGATTTAAACACCTACTATAAAAGAGGAAAGCATCTGAACCAACAAACAGATTTCGCCATTTAGGACAGTGCTGGAAATTGCAAATACACTAATTCTTTCATAAAGAAAAATCCCTGATGTACATTTCTTGCCACCGACACATACAATTATTCAGAACCACTATTTAATTGTTACTATTAAATGGCAATTCAATTTTCTAAGGGATGCAACTTAAACGTAGTAATCTTTCAAGGAATCATCTTTGAAAGTTTAGTGAAAAGAATGGGAGTTAAAAGACCTTCTGCATGTGTATGTACATAGCTACTTGCTGTGAGATTAGCTGAAGACTACCAAGCTATGAGCAGTTAGGTCAATGTGGGTTGGGGAGCTTGTTCTTCATTATCTTGATGAACTTTGCAGAGGCTTCTTATACGACTGCAACAAGAGAGAAGAGCAAACTACGCTGACAGAGGAGGCAGCCATGCAAGCACCAGCAAGCCAAGGTGGTAAACGAATACCAGTAAAAGGGTACAAGATTCCAGCAGCAACTGGCAAACCAAGTATGTTATAACCAAGGGCCCAAACGTAGTTTAGATGAATACGAGAAATGGTCTTTCTAGAGAGATCTATTGCTGTGATTACATCTTCCAGGTTGCTTTTGATAAGAACTACATCAGCTGCCTCTATGGCCACATCAGTACCAGCACCGATTGCTATGCCAACATCAGCAGCAACAAGAGCAGGTGAGTCATTTATTCCATCCCCCACCATAGCAACTTTGTTCCCTTTCATCTGCATGGATATTTGTCAACAAATTACCAAGAGCTTATAATTGATCATATTATTGTGCAGTGGAATTGCTATTTGCTAACAATATTAAAATAAGAGTACCTGTAAATCTTTGATCCTTTCTGCTTTTCCAAGTGGATCTGTTTCAGCAACCACCTTCTCTATTCCAACTTCCTTTGCTATGGCACCTGCAGTAGCCCAATTATCACCTGTTACCATGATGCTTGAGATTCCCATTGAATGGAGATAAGATATTACACGCATAGCTTCTGGCTTCACTGGATCCGTTACAGCAAGAGCTCCAGCAACCTTTCCGTCAATGGCAACTAGCACGCATGTTCGAGCAAGCTGCTCGTTCTCTGAAATATAGTTCTCAACCTCATAACAAACAGGAATATTATAAGTCTGCATTAGCCTTTTGTTCCCAACCAAGACCATTTTGTCCCCAACTTTTGCAGTCACCCCAGCTCCAGCATGCACCTCAAAGTCCTTAGCTCCTTCAAAAAACTGAGCATTTGATCCAGACGACTGACCCAATTTTCTTCCATGCTCAACTACAGCTTTTGCTATAGGATGTTCACTATTTGCCTGAACATTAAAGAACAGAAAGTAACTAGATTCTTATCCTTTAACTTTACAGTCTAGTATTTAGTAACTTCTAATAGAACATTGGCTTTCCATTTAAGTTCAAGAATTAACAAGTTGAAAACAAAGTGTATCATTGTTCACCAATTTCAAGCCCTTTGGTTCTTACAAAAAATGTCATCTCTTTATTCCTTTTTCTATTTACTTTTCATTTTTCTTCTGTTATTTAAGGAAACTTCTGGATTAACATTGCTGTGGAGCAACACTTAAATCCCTTTTTTTTTTTTTTCCTTTTCTTGTATAACCAAAATTATTACACTCTTACCTCAGCAGCGGTAGCCACATTGCAGAAATCTTCCATAGATATACTTGAAAAGAGCATTACACTTACAACTTTTGGCTTCCCAACTGTCAGTGTTCCAGTCTTATCAAACACAATTGTTTTCACCTGTAGGGTAGGGGGAAAGGTGGTTCTTGTCATAAATCCAGTAACAGGTGGTAAATGGTGGAACAATAGAAGCCATGTCACACTGATAAAAATGTTTAATGAAATGCACGAAAATTAATTAGCACAACAAGAAAATTCCCTGTAGTGAATAAATCCAGAGTAGTGAATAGAAGACTTTTCTCCATTGCATTACTTTGTTTCCTTTCCAAATTATTAACAGAGTGGTTAAGACAAAAACTGTTAACAGATACATTAATTACCTTATGTGCTTTCTCAAGTGCATCTCCACCCTTGATGAGAACACCTAGCGAGGCACCCTTTCCAGTTGCAACCATTACTGCTGTAGGAGTCGCAAGTCCTAAAGCACAAGGGCAAGCAACGACTAGCACTGAAATACCAAATTGTAGTGCAAGTTCAAATCTATCCATGCCTCTTGGAATCCAGTGTCTAGGATAAAGGCCAAGAACACCAGGGATAAACCATCCCATCCATGTTATGAGTGCGGCTAAAACAACCTGGATATGAAAAAACAAAAAACAGTAATCCATGAGCAGTTTTTATCAAACAGAATTTAACCAATAGAAATCACAATGCAAGGACAGGGTGATGCATTTTTTTGTTAAAATCAGGTAAAAAAATGACTTGCAAGATGCTCTTCATTCTCCTCCACTCGCAAAAAAACATTAAGGACAGACTAAAAAAATGGTTAGATGCCATAATTTGCAGAACTCCAAATAGTAGGCTAGATCTAGTACCATAATTAGCAAGAATTAGTTTATCAAGTTCTTTATCCATAATTGACTTCAAAGTTCAAACTTTATAACAAATCCAACTGGATATTAAAAGTTGATTTTATCATTGTCAGCAGGATGCCAAAACAGCAAGTATCCAATGAAATGAAAACAAAAAGCAAGGAAAGAATCTTTCAACTAAAGAAAGAGAAGAAGAAAAGAAATCTTTCAACTTTGGTGAAAAACTGGTAAGAACAATATAGTGTGGAAACTTGATACAAGGAAACAAAAAACTCACTGCTGGAACAAAAAACTTCGAAATCTTGTCAGCAAGTTTCTGTACAGGAGCCCGAGCAAGCTGAGCAGCTTCAACAAGTTGAACAATTTGAGAAAGTGCAGTCTCTGACCCAACATGAGTGGCCTTAACCAATAAGCATCCATTCTCATTCACTGTTCCACCAATAACCTATTCATATGTTTTCAAAAGAATTGTTAACCATCTTCATGAAACAAGATATATAATGGAAGGAAAAAGGCAAATATAGCATACCTTGTCACCAGGTTTTTTAGCAATTGGCCTTGCCTCTCCAGTTATCATACTCTCATTTACATAGCTTTGACCATCAGTGACAATCCCATCTACAGGAACTTTTTCCCCAGGAACAATCTTAATAATGTCATTCCTTTGTATCAGTTGAGTGCTAATTTCTGTCTCAGAGATGACATTTCCATTACTATCGAGTGTTAACAAATGAGCCATATCAGGAGCAAGGTCTGTGAGCTTGGCTAAAGCCTCCGAAGTCCTTCCTTTAGCTATAACCTCCAAATATTTGCCGAAGAGAATAAAGGATATCAACATTGCGCTGGTCTCAAAAAAGTCTTCCCCTTCAAATGTATCTGAAATGAATGCTTTAATTGCTACATATACAGAGTAAAAATATGCAGCATTTGTGCCCATCGCAACTAAAACATCCATATTAGCATATCTTCGTCTCAGTGCATGGTATGATCCCACATAAAATCTGACAAAAGCATCCAAAGATAAATTTATTATTGCATGGACATAAATAATCCAGATAAACATTACTTTTCAGAAAAAAAAAAAGAGGAAGAAGAAGAAGAAACCAGTTACCTTCTACCAGTGACAAACTGCACTGGTGTGCAAAGAATCCACCTTAGAAGCACACCAATTGTGAGCATGTTGTATATCTTGTATTCTAACCAGTCCCCAAGAGGAGGAAGCATTGGAAGCACCATGGAGAATATAAACACTGGAACTGAAAACAGGCAGCTGAACAAGAACTCATTTCTGTACATCTTAATTTCATGCTGCCTCTCTGTTTCTCTTCTACTCGGTGATACATACAAGACGGCCTGGTAGGATTTGGAGCAACCACCAGCTTCTTGTATGCAATGCATGAGAGTTCTTGGACCAGTGAGGTCTGGGTCATAGGTAACTGTTACCTTATTTTCTACCAGCTCCATTTCTACATGATTCACACCGTGAAACGACTCAAGGGAAGATTGAATAGTTTTCACGTCGTCCAAAGAATTAACTCCATCAAGCTTTAGATGCACTTTGTTCTCATCATTTCCAGAGCTAATAAGATCAGCTCCAAATCCAGCATCTTTTACTGCATCAATGATGTCATCAGTATCAACAAGGTTTGGATCAAAGTGAACCTTAGCTTCGTCAAGAGCTAGACCAACCACTGCTTTTTTCACCCCGTTAACCATTTGAAGGGCACGTTCAACAGCCTCAGAGCAACTGGTGCAAACCATTCCTTTAATTCGCAAACGGCATACAACTATTTCTTGCTCTGGAACCTCATGGACTGGAAAACCTGCATTCTCTATGGTTTCTTTTAACTTTTTTGCCTACAATAGAATCCAACAGTAAATTCTCCAATCTCCAACAAAACAGAAACACATATAAGTTACAATCAAGAAAACCAGAGAACATGACACTTAAAAGCACTCAACAGAGTAACAGAAATTAAGCTCTAATAAGCACCACTTACTGTGATGACCTTCTGAATATATTGAATTGCAGCTTGACCTCGAAGTGGAGACACTGTAACATTCTTGACACCATTAAGCCCTCTTAACACAGATTCTATGGAGGTGGCACAAGATGCACACTTGATATTGCCTATTTTGAGCATGACCGTCCGAGTCCTTTTATCAACAGATTCAGGTATGGTGATTGCAATAGAATCTGGGGACTGTAATAAAGGATTCTTAAGATCTTCCATCCCATTAGGACCCATTTTTCGTGTCCCCAACAGGCACAAAAAAATAAAGTTAACTCTGAATTGAACAACAGGCCGCACCCAAAAGAACCAATATCAAACGCCAATAAAATCAAGCCACACCCAGATGAATGTTTGAACTCGAAATGGTAGAAACTGACCAGATGTAAAGGCAGAAACAAATTAGGAAAGTGGGGCGGTGGGGGAAACGATTAAGGCTTATAACTGGGGGGAGAAAAAGGCTGAGGCTTTACTGCAAAAAAAGGGGAACGGTGGAAGTAAGAGACGATTAAGGTCTTCATTGGAACAGGATACTGAAAGATATTAGGGTTTTGATCAGGGGGTGGGAGGTTGGGGATGGGAGAAAGGGGGGCCAGAATGCTCCATTCTGAGGGGAAGCAACCGGAAGGGTTGTGGTATTTCTAGGTTGGAACCTTTTTGAATTTTTGAATCTCAACGTCTTATCTTAGATTTCCCACCATGATAACTACCTGTTAATACTTAAGCTTAATTTCTCAGTAGGATAAAAAAAAAAAAATCCATGGTTAATAGTAAATTCTTTAATTACTTTTCCTTTTATTAGAAAAACAAATGTCTCTTTCCTATCGTTTTTGAGAGAACTGTATCTTCTAATGTTTGGGTAGTTTTTCTTTTCTTTTACATAAAATATAAAGAGAATGTTGTTTTGCGGTCTGTCTTATATAAATTACACTTTATAATCATTGATTAAAGGATAAGTCCGACACTTCACTTTTTCGAAATGTAAATGACTTAAGGTGCATTTAAGATTGTTGTAACGCCTGTAATATCCTATGACTATAGTTATAATTATGGTTGTGCTAAATTGTATTATATTTTAATTGAAAGTTATTTTGATATTTAATTATTTATTTTTGAGAAGTATTATAAATGAAACATGATAAAATTTATTAATTAATTAAAATTTAAAAAAATATTATATGATGTATAATTACTAAAATAGATAACATTTACTACTTCTTAATAATTTGGGTTTTTAGGTTTCTTTTGATAAGTGTTTTTTTTGAGTTTGGCAAGAAAATAACTTACAATGAGGAAGAAGTTTTTAATTTTCTATGAAATCTTTAAATAAATGAGAGGTTTAGTTTAAATAAAATGTTATAAATTATGATGTAATTGAATTAAACAAGATTGAATTTTTATGGGTAATTTTGCAATTCTATTAAATATTAGATATTATTTGTGAAAGCCATAATAAGAAAACACCAAAATAAGCGTTTTAGCTTTATATATAAAATTACTATAAATCAACTATAACTTTCTACAATTTTTGAAAAAAATAATTAAAAGAATTACCAAACACACATATATTTGAAAGTACTATACGACCTCAAGAAAAAACTCAGAATCGCAATTCCGAACACATCATTAGTATAACAATTATGAACAATATTAACTACATTTTGTAGCAACACTAAGCCTTGATGTCTTTAAAGAAATGAGTTAACTAGTTAAGAATCTAATATCCCAAGTTGAAAATCTTAAATTAAAATTTTGAATTAAGTGGATTTGAAAAAAAAAATTGGAAGGAATATTTTTTTTATATAATCCATAATTAAATGTACCGAAACAAAAAAAAAATTTATTGGTCAAGTACCATTTTTTTATTTTTTAAAAATAGGGGCATTCATAATGATGATATTTCATTTCATCCTATTTATGTTTAAATTGAATTTTTGTCGCCAATTTGCTTCCAGTGAAGGTAATAGATAGGCTTAGAATTTGAATTTTTCTTTCAATAAAAGACAAACTTTGGTGCACCGGATAAATGAATAATTAAAATAGAGAGTTGAATTACACACTTCTCACCATAAAATTTTATTTTTATAATGTTCGCATAAAATAAATGGATGTATATTGATTCATTATTAAGTGAAATAAGTTAATTACAATGTACAATATGAATTTCACTAGATTATAAAACATAAGTCAATAAATGATAAGAGGTCCTTTGATAACGTATAAGAACTTTTTATTCAATGATTAATATTTTATAATTTAAATTATAAAATAATATGCTTTTATCATTTTACATAAAAATTTTATTGTACTAAAGTGTTATGATAAGTTTAAATAAATTTCTATGAATAAAACAAGAAAAAGTGCTTTTTTCCATGAGAATGAATCATAACAACATGATTAGCTGCACCCATGTATTTTGTGCTTTAGTTTCCATAATTAAAAATGCTTACACTTTAAATTAGTTTAAACTCCATGAGATCAACGAATCATGAATTCATGAGAACATCCCTTTTCTTACTGCATCTGTTTCTTTCTTTTTTTAATCTGTTACAAATTCAACTTTCTCTTTTAAGTTCATTTTCTTGATTAGTAAAAGACACACTATTTATATCAAAATTACAAACTTTACAAAAGAATCTTCATTATCTAGCAATTGAAACTCTTTAAGTTGAAGGGTCGATGAAGATTTCAATTAAAAATTGATCAATACTAGGTAACCAAATATTAAATAACACCAACAACATATTAATCTGAGTGAAAAAAGTTCGGTTCCCTTTAAGTAAGATTTCGAGTTTGAGTCTTGTGAATAAAAAAAAAGGTGTTGAGAGAGCTCTCTCCAATATGAGATCCAACCTGATTCGATTCCGAATTAATCAAGGCCCAACATGGTTTTTGGATACCAGAAAATTAGTACCAAAAAAAAAAAAAAAAAGAGGTAACTAAATAGATATCCCTTGGTTGGGGATGGTGCTAATAGACTCATATGCCACTGGATCTTGTTTGCCTCTGTGTTTTGAACCTCTAGTGGACATTTAGGCAATAGCATTACTTGAAATTGGATTTATTAATTAATTTTTTTCACTTGTGAAAATAAAGAAAGATTTCAATTGGTAGCATGTTGGTTGGACCGCTAAAAATATGGGATCATGTTGATGTTGTATTGTTGTTGTTTGGGGCATGCAGGGAGATTTGTGTCCTATAGGTCATCAATTCAAGTTTTCCACTAAGGAGTTTGGGGCAACTGTGCATGTGTTTGGGCATCTTGTAAAGGGGGTGATGCTTTTCATGGCCATTTTGATGGCACATGCATTAAATTACTCCCAACTTTAGGTGAACCCTTGCTTCTTTATTGCTTTTCTTTTTCAACTCCACACTTTTCTCTCCTTGCCCTTTC
This sequence comes from Rubroshorea leprosula, assembly GCA_020521535.1. Classification (NCBI taxonomy): domain Eukaryota; kingdom Viridiplantae; phylum Streptophyta; class Magnoliopsida; order Malvales; family Dipterocarpaceae; genus Rubroshorea; species Rubroshorea leprosula. The sequence goes on from BPVZ01000007.1 coordinate 3,755,019, forward strand.
TTTATCACCAGCAAAGAAAAGCACTATATAGGGATATATTCGGTCGGCCCGACAATTATTCTTCTGAATCTCTAGTGACATTTTTTGTGCTTTAGCCGTGGTTTATCCCATCCACCACTCTTTTTATTTTTTTTAACCAAGACAAGATGCTCGATAAAAATTTTTTTAAAAATAATGGAAGGGAACTTTTTTTGGGCCAACCATAGAAGGGATGTTTGTTCCTTAATTTTAACAAATTTTTTTTACAACAAAGCGTGAGTTAAAAATAAATAACTAAATTTGTTTTAAAAAAATTGTTATAAGTTATTATCACATTGTTTTTTTATTGTTGGAAGAAAAATAATATAAGTAAGAAAATGCCTTTTCTAATAGGTCATGCTCTTTCTAATTAGTTTTTTTTTTTTTTTTTGGTAAATTATTTCTAAGTTGGTTTGATTTGACTAAAAAAATAGACACTTCATTCAACCAAATAGGAGTGTGGTAGGACTTTAAAGTCTTTGATTTTATCTTTGATCACTGGATATAAAGTTACAATAGGGAAAAAGTTAGTGGGCAGACGCAGTCCCACAAAAAGGGGAAATTTTCCTTTTTGACATTAAAGTTTTATTAAATTGGTTAAATACTTTTTTTCGTCCTTTATCATAGGAAAAAGCCCTTTTTTAGTGCTTATACTGAAAAAATCTTCTTTTTGGTCTTTACTATTTGAAATCCGATCCCTTTTTAGCTCTTTCATTAAATTTTGATTGATGTGACAAGTTAATTAATGAAAAAACTTATTTTTTTCTTTACTTAAATTATGTGGAAAATCCATTTGTAAAAATTGATAACATGACAAAATTTTTTGTCTAATATAAATTAAACAATCATTTAATTACATAATTACCATTATAAATATTTTAAAGGTTATTTTGTGAGACTTTAATTACTAAGGAAGGAGAGGATGAGACAAAAGGGGGAAGAAGATGAGGGTAAATTAATAATTAAAGTCTCACAAAATAACCTTTAAAATATTTATAATAGTAATTATGTAATTAAATGATTGTTTAGGTTATATTAGACAAAAAATTTTGCCATGTCATCAATTTTTACAGATGGATTTTCAACGTAATTTAAGTAAAGAAAAAAAATAAGTTTTTCTGTTCATTATCCTGCCACATTAGTGAAAATTTAATAGAGAGACTAAAAAGGGATCGGATTTCAAACAATAAGGATCAAAAAGGGAATTTTTTCAGTACAAGGACTAAAAAGTGACTTTTTCCTATAATAAAGGGACCAAAAAGGATAATTAACCTATTCAATTTCAAAGATGTCCTTTATTTGTTCTCTCCTTAACTTCTATTACAATTTTAGAATATCTATCCCCAATAAAAATTCTTCCGTTCTATTTCATTCAACCATATCATCAAGAGAAATAGAGACTTTGAGGATTTATCTATCAATAAGCAACTATTATCTTATAAATTATATCAAAATTTTGAATTTCAAATACAACATATAAGAAAAATTAATTCTTTTGAATTTATTAAAATTAATGTGAAGGTGCTTGTTAAAATTGTTTAAGAATAATTTAATTTTAAAATCTACAAAAACTAATTTAGAAGCACCTTATACATCAAAGAAAAGAAGAATAGAGCTTCGAAGTGACTGAAACCAAACCCTCTTTGATATAGGACAAGAAACCTTCAGTTGGGTCACTTCATGAGATTGCATTTACCACTTCTAAGGCAATGTCTAGAGTTGCAAAAATTACATGTACAATTTAGAGCTGTTGAATTTATGAACCTCATGTCAGAAGGAAGGAGAAAGAATCAATTTATCAAACCAAAAGAAAAAAATGAAAAAAAAAAAAAAAACTGAAAATAAGTTGGGTTGGGTTGGGTCTTTGCATTGTTGGTCTGAACTGTGAAGTGGGCTTGGACCTCTCCTAAATACTAAATAGGGCCGTAGCGTTGAGTCTTGAATGGGCTTTTAAAATGTTTTCCTCTTCTTTGGATCTTATTAGTAGGCCCATTATCGGTGGCCCATACGAAACACAAAACTCGAAAGCTGTAAAACGACAACCGCCAGCGCCGCTTCTCCCTAGTTCTATTGGATTCTGCGGACGTTTCACTTCTCTTTCCGGCGAGCTGCGACGGGAAAACCCTAGATATTCCGACGCCTGAAAATGCAGCGAAACGAAGGCGTTCAGTTCACTTCGTCTTCCCTCAAGATCCCCGTCTTCTCTCCAAAGCCCTCTCCCTCGCAAACCCTAGTTCCGCAACTGACCAGAACTCATGAAGGCGTTCGGTTCGCTTCGTCTTCCCTCAAAATCCCCTTCTTCTCGCCAAAGCCATCACTTCCGCAAGCCCTAGCTTCGCAACTGGCCAGAACTCGTAACTCTCTCACTCAGCTCATCAGTTCAATTGTAACTCGGGCTAATGGCAGCAAACGTTCCAGCATTGGCTCGACTGAGAAATCAATTGTTTTATGTTCCACATCGATGAGTCTGGCTGGCTTCCCTGATGCGACGCAATCTGTTATGGAGGTACCGCAGAAGGGGCCTTCTTCTAGTAGACAGGAGGAGAGGGTTCTGATTAGTGAGGTTCTAGTGAGGAACAAGGATGGCGAGGAGCTTGAGAGGAAGGACCTGGAAATGGAAGCATTGACGGCGTTGAAGGCGTGCCGGGCAAACTCCGCACTCACAGTCCGAGAGGTTCAGGAGGACGTGCACCGGATCATCGATAGCGGCTACTTCTGCTCGTGTATGCCCGTGGCTGTTGACACACGGGATGGAATCAGATTGGTTTTTCAGGTGTGTTATTTCTGCGCATTCAATTTAATTTTAATTTAAAGATTACATTTTTCCCAGTATATGGTGCTAAAGAATAGTGTCTAACTTGGTATTGGAATATTGTTGCACACTGATTGTGGTTATATTAGCTAATAGTAAGAAGTGCATTCAGTTGAATCATGGGCCATTTGTGCTGCACAAATTGTTAGGCATTTAAAATGCAATAAAGCAAAGGTAAAACTGAGGTTTTCTATTGGTCTCTGGCATGTATGAGTTGATTACTATTATTCTTTAAAAAAAAAAAAAAAATTGAGAGTTAAGATACATAAAAGAATGGAGTTAGGGTTGAAGTACTTGCCATTGTGTGTTAGTAGAGTATAGTCTTCTTCTTTTAGGCATCTTATGCATGCACACATACACAGTTATTATGTATTCAATATAGAGTAATGATTAAATGATGGTCTTTTTGGCATAAGGTAGAACCAAATCAGGAGTTTCACGGGTTAGTTTGCGAGGGAGCTAATGTTCTTCCTACAAAGTTCCTGCAGGATTCTTTTCGTGAAGCATATGGTAGGCCTTCTAAATGTTCTTAATTGTGGAAGCGCATGTCTATAATATTATGTGCTCATGTGCTGCATTTGGATTGTTCTCATGGGGAACCCCTTATTTTCAATTTTGGTGTCAAGCTGTGCAGGAAAGGTAGTTAATCTCAAGCGTTTAGATGAAGTAATGACTTCCATCAATGGGTGGTACACGGAGCGTGGTCTCTTTGGCTTGGTAGTGCTTAACCTGTTATAATTTCCTTAGTTTTGTTTATGCATGTGTATGGTATTTGGTTTCTAATCAATAGTGCATTTGTGGTGATGTTTAGTGATGAGAGTTTTATTTATTTTATTTTATTTTGAATTCTCTGAAGGTTTCTGGGGTTGAGCTTCGTTCTGGAGGTATTATAAGATTACAAGTTGCTGAAGCAGAAGTTAATAATATTTCCATACGTTTCCTTGACAGAAAAACGTAAGAACCTGCATTTGATCTGCTCTGTTGGTTGGAAGGATTCTGTAGCTTATAATTATATTTAGGCTGAAGCAAACAAAATATGTTTAAAGAGACTCTGACAATATTTAGTGGTAGGGCATCTACTAAATTACTAATGTATGCATTGCTTCTGTCTTAGTGGTGAACCAACCAAAGGGAAGACTAAGCCTGAAACAATACTCAGGCAGCTCACGACAAAAAAGGGGCAGGTATTTACCTTTATTTTGTCTATGTGCATACACAAAAAGTGATGTAATGATGATTTATAGGTGCTATTCTGATTAAAAATGGTCAAGGGGAAGCATGATATATCTTGAAATTATGCTGTCATGACATTCCAATTTGTTGGTCGTCAGGTTTACAGTATGATTCAGGGAAAAAGAGACGTGGACACTGTGCTAACTATGGGAATCATGGAAGATGTTAGCATCATTCCCCAACCAGCAGGAGGTGAGAGACGCATGACACATATTTATACATCTTGTACACAAAGACACACACATTTCACATGTATGAAACTGCTTTTAGGAATGTCTATTGTTATTTGTGAGAACAATATATGATGTTATTTCATTGTATGCCCAAGTTTGTCTCTCGTGAACACCTTCTTGTTAATGCTTTAGATGTGCACAATTGGTTGTGAGTTCCTTTTGCAAATATCCAACCTGTTTAATGAATTAATCAATTTGTTTATATTTATTGTTTTTTTTTTCCAACGTTATAGATACTGGTAAGGTTGATTTGATAATGAATGTTGTTGAACGTCCAAGTGGAGGTTTTTCTGCTGGTGGTGGAATATCAAGTGGGTAAGTGATGCTTATTCTAGTGGTGACACTGTCCGTGCTAACTTATATCTCAAAACTATTTACTAGTTTTTGTTTTTTATTTTGTAGGATTACAAGTGGCCCTTTATCAGGACTCATTGGTAGGTAAGGTTGCAGACTTCATATTTGGTTAGTTTTCCTGTTTGTCAGTCCATTGGTTGACCATTGTGTGGTGGCATCATCTCTTTTTCTTCCAGAATACTTTAGAGGAAAAATGAATGTACTATAGTGCTATATTTGTGTGAGGGCATTTGTTCATGTTTTTTACCTCATCTTAGTAATCTTTCTGCTGCAGCTTTGCATACTCTCATAGAAATGTTTTTGGGAAAAACCAAAAATTTAATATTTCCTTGGAGAGGGGCCAAATTGACTCAATATTTCGCATAAACTACACGGTCCCTTGGATTGAAGGAGATGACAAACGGACATCTAGAACAATAATGGTTCAGGTAGGGTTAGCAATATATATAATGAAATGTTACTATTTTCTCATGATTATAAACTGAATTTTCTTTGAACTGATATGTTTTGAATCAGAATTCAAGAACCCCTGGCACACTGGTGCATGGAAACGAGCCTGGCCAGAGCAGTCTGACTATTGGCCGAGTGACAGCTGGTCTAGAATATAGTCGACCAATCAGACCAAAATGGAGTGCAACAGTGGGACTCATTTTTCAGGTAATTTGTTTTCACTAAAATTTTTCCCAGCACTATCTTTTTGCAGACATTGTAATGTTTGAAGATTGGCAGTATGGACAAGGTGTGGAAATCATCTTCACAATTGATGTTAGCTTTCCATGATATGGTGACATGTTATCATACAACTAAATTCTAGTCAACTGTATTATTTTGTACCATATTTTCTTCATTTTCCTCACTTCACATCCATTTCTGTGGTATTATTTGTTTTCTGTGTGGGTCCCATTTTAGATGCTTTAATCATGCTTAAGTTGTGCATTTCTTTTAAGCTGAGCTTCGTTGAAGAAAATTTGTGAAAAGTGGGTGCCTTATTTCTGTGTCTTTTTTTTTTTCCTTTCTTTTTTGTTTTTTGGTAAATGGCAACTTAGTTAGTGGCCTTAGTTTAGTTTGCCCTTTGAAGTTGACTTTATTAGGACATAGACCCAGTTGTTTTCATTGTATAATTGCCAAGATTACCTTTGATTCTTCATAATATTTATTTTAACAATTTTGTCCCAATCTTCCAGCGTTCTGGGGCTCGTGATGAAAATGGCGATCCAATTATCAAGGACTACTTCGGTAGCCCAGTTACTGCCAGGTATGCATTTATGGTGCAAGATGTTATATAGGCTTAAGTTTGCTTTGGCACTGCATTTGTTGTTAGTTGTTACTGATGTTTTTTTATGCTGTTATTCTCTCTATATTGTTTTCCTTGTGTAGTGGTAAGACTCATGACAATATGTTACTGCTTAAACTTGAGAGTGTCTATACTGGTTCTGGTGACCAAGGGTCTTCAATGGTTAGCATCTCAAATCTGTGCTTCTTCTGTCATTTATTACATGTATGATCGTTATTTCTGGTGTCTTGCAGTTTGCATTTAATATGGAACAAGGAATTCCTGTTTTTCCTGAGTGGCTGTTCTTCAATAGAGTCAATGCTCGTGGCAGAACAGGTATAGAAATTGGTCCTGCCCGTCTCCTTGTAAGGTAATGCACCAGTTTCTCGCTGCTCAAATCAATAAACAGTGCAACATATGGTAATTCTGATGATGTAATTGGGAGAATAATCTACAGACCCTGATGTCTTTTCTTAACTAGTTTTCCAAGCTTGGATAGGCAGGCTTCTACCTGGATCCTCGGTTTTGGGGGAGGGGGATTAAAGAAGAGTTCCAGTTTACTTTGCTGACTTGTTATTGGTTTTTGTTCCTAGTTTGTCTGGTGGTCACGTGGTAGGAAATTTTGCTCCTCATGAATCATTCGCTATTGGTGGAACAAACAGTGTGAGAGGCTATGAAGAAGGTGCTGTAGGCTCTGGTCGATCTTATGTTGTTGGCTCTGGTGAAGTTTCTTTCCCTGTGGTAAGTGGCCAGAGGTCTTCTCACGTTTCTTGAATGAGCCTCTTGTGTTTTCTTTTCCATGAGTATTTCATTCTCCTGCATCTATTTAGGATGTTTCACCCAGTTAGTGGAAGGATTTTCTCAAGCTCTGCTATGTACCCCTGGTGCTTATCTCTGATAGCAACTGTCAACCACCTGACATGACTTATAACACATAAATTTGTGAAGTTGAGAAAGTAGCGACTCCTATGGCATAATTGTTATTATGGGAGATGCAGAAACAAAGCATACTCTGGATAATACTTATCTTGAAAAGCCAATTATCAGTAATGAGTCTTTTGATTGTGAAATGTAGTTTATCCTATATGGGTCATTAAGTAGTTAACTGAGAATTCAACTGTGTATAGATTAATCAGAAGCCCATGTTTTCAAAACGAAAAAATTACTAATTAGGTTTAATTTGTAGAACAGGATTCTTATTGTTCACTCCTATATCATTTTGTTCTTTGCTGTTTCCAGGGTGGCCCAGTGGAAGGAGTAATATTTGCAGATTATGGAAGTGATCTTGGGTCAGGTTCAACTGTGCCTGGTATGGTTCTTGTCTTTCATCTCTGAATCCTTTTTCACTCTAGCTTTTTCTTATGGTGAATAAAAGAAGAATGGTGGAAGGACAGAATGGAGTGTTTTGTTTTTTATTCTCTTCAAGTTGATGATGTTCAATATGGAATTGATATTATAACGAAAGGTTCATACTTATCTAACTCCATGCCGTCACCCCTTTCTCTCTAATATATATATATATATATATATATATATATATGTATATGTATTTAATTAGGTGATCCTGCTGGGGCAAGGCTAAAGCCTGGAAGTGGATATGGATATGGCTTTGGCATCAGAGTGGATTCACCGTTAGGGCCATTGCGTCTTGAATATGCATTTAATGACCGGCAAGCAAAGAGGTTTCACTTTGGAGTTGGTTATCGAAACTAAGGGTCTCTGCAACCTTTTATTCTCAGATGCCAGTTGCTTCTTGCTATTTCTTGAATTGATGCACAAGTTTATTCCTTCATTGCAAATACCTCCCATTTCCAGCAATTAAGGTAAATTTTTTTTTATGGCCTTTAATGCAAGATGTTTAAAAGGGCTTTTGCGGCTACAATCTATGGTTTATGAAGGGAAAGAAGAGCATTATATTCAAGGATCAAGGTGAACGTCAGAATTCTGAAAATGTAATTGTTGGATTTTGCAATTCTTGAGGTTTATTTTTGGTTGTTGATTCATTTTGAGTCCACAGAATTTTCCCCAAGGATGCCTTGGTGTAGCATAAGTACTCACATGAGATTAGTGGAATATAATTTCTTTCCCTTCACAAATTATGTGCTATAGCTCATGCCTTGGAGGCATCATTGAAGTAAATGATCACCTGAACATAAACAAGGTTGATGGTAGCACCGGAATGAGGGGGCACGTCTGAGTTTCAGGTGTTTGATATCATCACCTATACTCCGCCCTCTATTGATGATCTAGTTAAACAATTATTATTTTTTTTTTTTTGGGGGGTGCAAATAGTTAAATCGAGTTGGTGGTTACAAATTACAGCTTATATGAAACCTTCAAAGCACTGTACGAAATGAATCTAATACTTCATCCATTGGCAGCAGTGTTTATGATATCATCTGATTGACTACCTATAACTATATTAATGAAGCTTACTATACATGTGGTACCCCCCAAAATCTCATGTTGAGATAAAAGCGTAATCGTGTCTGGTATTATATGAGTGTTATGTTAAACAACTTAAATTTAAAATTTTGAGCTCTTTGTGGAGTTTAATCCAAATAATTATTAAGTTGAACTTTTGAGATTATTATAAAATCTAATTTAAATAATTGTTAAGTTAGTGATACACTTTAGGAATCAAGCTAGTATAACTTAAAAATTGTAGGGGTGCCACGGTCACATGTCCAGGCCAAGTTCAGGATAGAATTGGGACAATACAAAAAGAAAAAAACCACAATGATAGCCCTCTCTCATGAAAAGGGGTAGGTTTTGAAAACCATTCATTCACAGATATATCGAATAGACAAAAAATCCAATTGGCACTGAGATGATAGGGCCCGGATGGGCATTAGATCCTACAAATGAAAGTGATGTCATTCCTTTATGTGAACAGGAACTTTAGTATTTTCTTCTTCAATGATTGCACTTTACTCTTATCATTTAATGTGTGCCTTTCTGTCACTGTTTAGAAAAAAAAAATATTCTCTATAGCGAAGTTGAATCTGGGTGAAAAACAAATATTTAAAACATCTTTTAATTCTTACGAAAGTCATTTTCAACTCCTGTAGATGTTGGAGCAGAAGAAACTCCAAACCTTCTTCTTCTTGTTTTTGTTTTTTTTTTATCCTTTTAATAATTACATTGGATCTGAATTATGAAAAAACTCTCCCAGTACCTGATCACCATCTATAAGACTTAAACTGAAAACTTTATTTAAAAAAAATTAAGCTCTTTTCATTCGAACCAACAAATCATTGATTTAAATCTTGTTGTTTCTAGAATACATTTTTTATGATCATTTCTCTCCCTCTCTTCTCTTTTTTAGGCCTTCGATGATCATTTTTATTCTTTTAAAAATATTTCTCTTATTATTTTACATAAAATCATCATATATAAGAGAGTTAGATAATATTTGATAAAATTTTAAAAGTACTTTAAAAAAAAAACAAATTTTTTTACATAAAATTTCAAACATGTTCATACTCAAATATTATTTCTGTAATGACTAGGCCGAACAAGTGTGGATCCTTTCATCTTTATGACATTCTCCTTCCCTCTTAACTTGAGTTGGGACAAATTTTTAGGGTTTTCAAAAGGGGAAAGAGAAGGTTATGCTCAAGAAAATTAAAAGATTAATATTTCTTACTAATTGTTTTTATCTAATTTCACATTTCTATGTACCCTATGGGTGTCACATCGGCTATATTGGATCAAGGAAGAGGACCCATTTGAAGTAATAGGCTTTGATACCATGTGAATTTAAACACAAAATTTACATGATTAATTTAAATCAATTAATAATAAGTTGAATAATTTTTTTAATATTTAATTTACATATTTTTTTATTATATTCTTGATATAAAATTTTGTTATTCAACAATGTTTACATATATTAATATGTTCACAAGTACGTGAGAATTTCAGTCTAAACTAGCCAAAAAACAATATATATATATATATATATATTTAATTCAAACAATTATAATCCTTAGACGTGAATATGAGACCCCTTGAATGCGGATGCTTTGCAGATTCATTCACGTCAAAAGGTTGTCAATCCGGATTAAAAAACCGCAACCCCTAATTAATAACTTAACAAGAGTCTAAAAGCACTAATTAAATTAATAAAATTATATGGGGATAGCGGAGATAGAGGCAGATGTTTGGAGATTGAAGAACAAGACATGGACATGAAGGTTGAAAGAACTCAACAAATGAACATACTCGTGGTGTCTTGGAAAACATCACAGATTAATACACATAAAAATTTGAGGTCCACTTAAAGATGGGGAGTTCCAACTACAATGTGCTCTCTGTAAATTCCCAAGTTTTTGCCGTATAATGCATGTGCATATCTTAATTATTACGTGGACGAATGCATGTAAAACTAAGAAAATAGTTTAAAATGTGTGCCTAATTAAGGTCCACTATGACGGCACGTATGTATCTTCTTCATGAGACATATATATACACAGTTTTGTTTTCTTAATTACAATATCACGTGTAACCATATAATTAACTCCTTATAATATTTATAAATTTATTTGTAATATTATATTTATTTATTTAATAATATATTATAATTATAAATTTATAATTTTATATAATATTATAATTATATTATTACTGTTTCTTGAATCCTAGCTAAACAGTAAAACCGACCATTAATTAATTATCAAATGTACAAAAAAAAAAAAAAAATCTATCTACAGATATTGTGTATCAAAAGAAAGACAAACCTGGGTCAAACTAATATTCTAATTAATAAGTGGCTACACCAAATTTTTCTATATATAAAGCTATTGCCTATTAGTATTTTGGTTTTAATGTTTTTTTTTTATCTTAATTATATAATAAAAGGTAATTATTTTTCATCTCTTATCTTATCCTACTCACATGTCATGTGATTTGAATTCAAAATATTTTACTTTTAACAAAAAAAAAAAAGAGGTAACTAAATAGATATCCCTCGGTTGGGGATGGTGCTAATAGACTCATATGCCACTGGATCTTGTTTGCCTCTGTGTTTTGAACCTCTAGTGGACATTTAGGCAATAGCATTACTT
>BPVZ01000007.1:3766110-3780402 GCA_020521535.1 Rubroshorea leprosula
TATTTATTTAATAATATATTATAATTATAAATTTATAATTTTATATAATATTATAATTATATTATTACTGTTTCTTGAATCCTAGCTAAACAGTAAAACCGACCATTAATTAATTATCAAATGTACAAAAAAAAAAAAAAATCTATCTACAGATATTGTGTATCAAAAGAAAGACAAACCTGGGTCAAACTAATATTCTAATTAATAAGTGGCTACACCAAATTTTTCTATATATAAAGCTACTGCCTACTAGTATTTTGGTTTTATGGTTTTTTTTTTTATCTTAATTATATAATGAGAGATAATTATTTTTCATCTCTTATCTTATCCTATCCACATGTCATGTGATTTGAACTTAAAATATTTTACTTTTAACAAAAAAAAAAAAATGATCGTTGGTGGTTGTAATGTTGATAATAAAAAAAGTATTTAGATTATAATGATATTAACCAATATATATTTCTAGTCGGATGCCTAAACCAACCCGGAGTTTAATTAAACTAACTTTTAATTTTGTCTAAATTCATTTGAAAATTAATTCATACCTAATTATTTTGAAACAAAAAGAGTGAGAAAATAAAGAAGAAGAGATTGAATTACATCTTTTTTTTCTAGCTTAAAATTGCTGATCTCGATTTTGAATTGTTTATGGGGGTTTGCTATATGTTTGTTTCCCGAGAAAAAGATGTTTGTTGGAGTGATGCATGTGATCAAGCGATTGAGAGAATTTGAACAGTGAAGAAGCTAGGTTGGGACAGTTTCTTCCGCTGGTTCTGAGCCAAGCCGACCAGGGCGCGCCCACCAAAGCAAGTGCTGGGTTGGATTGAGACTATTTGTTTCCCAAGGACGTACAGGAGAAAATCACAAGGGAAAAAGTGATGAGGATAGAACCAAAACCTTTCTGCCAAGCTCTTGTATGTGTGTTGTACGTATGGTTGTAGTCTTCTTCTACCCGTACAATCCTTATTTCTCTTCCCTTCTTTTTCTTTGAGAAGAAAAGGAGACAAACCCTATTACTGACTTTGTCTTCATCAAACTCCATTCTTGGATAGGTGGGGGTGGGCTAATTCTAAATTTCTTATATTTTCCTTTCTTGTAAAAGCTTTTAACACACTATTCAATAATCAAAACTTTTTCTTTCAAGTCCCAAGATTATCTTCTCTTTCACTTTCCTCCTCCATTCTCCATGTTTTCTCTTTTGCTTTGCTTTATATATTATTTAGTCACATTTCAATAAGTGATATCTTGTCTGCTCTCCTTTTTTTACTCAATTAGGTTTACTTTATATCAACCCTTGATATATCTCTTTGAGCATTTAATCCCCTTGACTCTCTTTCACTTCTCTTTAATTTGGTGGTTTTGTTCAGTACTCTTCACCGTGTAAACTTTTAATCAACTTTTTTTTTTTTTTTTTCTGTCTTCATCTCTCCCTCTCTTTATAACAGTCCACAGATCTGCCCAACTTCTTCTCCATCCCTTGTTTCAGTCATGTCTAATCCCTATTCCAATTACTTCCATGGGTGGTTCAATGTCAACCCTCTTCACCATTTCTCTTCCTCCACATCAACTTCATCAAACCCATCTTTTTATTCTCCTTATGACCATCATCACTACAGTAGTATGTCCAATAACATGATGATGAACTCTTTTACTCAGTATAAATCCTCCTCCTCCTCATCTCCTCCTTCTCCTCCTTTAAGAGAAGCACTCCCTCTTCTCAGTTTAACCCCGACAAGGCATCATGAAGATCAACAACAAGAATACTACTCTTCTAGCAGTGCCATGGAGGTGGACAATAAGAACAAGGAAAGGGAAGAAAACTATTTCTCTAGTTCTGCTGATGATGAAGCTTTATCTGTAACGCTGCATTTAGGGCTCCCAAATCCTGGTAATATTTCTTCTGATTTGGTCTCAAGGGATGAGATCTCGTCAGATAAAGAAGAAGTCACTGTTGCTTCTGGGTATTCATCAAATACTACACTCAACAAAGGCCAGTATTGGATCCCTACTCCTACCCAGATTCTGATTGGACCTACACAGTTCTCATGCCCTCTTTGCTTCAAGACCTTCAACAGATACAATAACATGCAGGTATATATATATTTGTATACATGTTTCATAATAAGATATGAAACCCTCTTAAAAAGCTTTCCTTTTTCCTTTTTTCTGATTTGTTCTTCTCTTGCAGGAAAAGTGAAAATCCATTCCTTCTCTTTTGTTTGTATACTTGTCTTCTAGCTTGATTTCAAGTTTTTATTTTTTTTAATCTATGCTTTGTTTATGATGAGAAGAGAAGAACACTACTACATATAGTTCCTTAGGGTTTTATTTCTCCAAAAAAAATAATTCCTTAGGGTTTTTTTTTTTTTATCCCATTTTAATGCATATCTTTTTCCCTTCCCGTCAGTTAATATATAACCTCTTTGCATGATTTGTGGGTTTTGGGATTTGAAAATTAAGAATAAATCTGCCTATACCCTCTCTTTTCTGTGATTGAACTACTCAGGGCATTATGCTTTTTGTTCCTTGAAGTTTGTGTTCCAAACATTGGCAAATGTGTACAACTGCAAGTGTCCCACTTGTTCCTTGCCTCGTCAGATCATCTTCATCAAAACCTCAAGAAATAATTTTCTCATACCCAACACTCAAACTTGGCCATGATGAACACCCCACCCCACAAATAGAGTTTGCTTCATCTGGGAATAAAATTAATTTTTGAATATGAACCCTCTTTGAACTCTTGTTCAAACACCCTTGTTTTCTTCTTTTTCCTTCTCTTTATGATTGTCTTCTCTTCTTTTAATACATGCATTATAAGCAGAGAAAATTAAATTGGAATCAACCCCATTTGTCTCCCCCTTACCCTATCCGATGAAGCAACTATAAGTGGATGTCTCCCTCTTTTTTTCTTTAGGTTTTGTGTGACTAGTGAGTGTAAAATTAAAGTTGATGAATTGAGGTTTTATTTGTTGTTTTTTACAATTATAAATGTAGATGCATATGTGGGGGCATGGATCACAGTACAGAAAAGGGCCAGAGTCTCTAAGAGGAACACAACCAACAGGCATGTTGAAGCTTCCTTGCTATTGTTGTGCACCAGGATGCAGGAATAACATTGATCATCCAAGGTCAAAACCCCTCAAAGATTTCAGAACTCTTCAAACCCATTTCAAAAGAAAGCATGGGATCAAGCCTTTTGTGTGTAGAAAATGTGGGAAGGCCTTTGCTGTGAGGGGGGACTGGAGAACCCATGAGAAGAATTGTGGGAAGCTTTGGTATTGTACTTGTGGGTCTGATTTCAAGCACAAGAGGTCTCTCAAAGACCATATTAAGGCATTTGGGAATGGTCATGCTGCTTATGGCATTGACTCTTTTGAAGAAGATGATGATCCAGCTTCTGAGATAGAACAAGACAATGAATCCTCTCAGTGACATAGAAAGAGATGGATCCTCATAGCACTCTACTAATACTTTATTTGTAAGTCTAAGCATTTTACAAAATGCATTAGATCCCTCTTCTCCCTTTCTTTCCAAGCTTGGATTTGCTTAATTAGTGCTTCAAACTCCACATATAGACCAATGTTAGACCAAGCTCCTTAATTTTTCCTGTTTTATTTCATCTCTTCCTCTTTAATTTTCTTTTATTTCAACCTAGAATTGAGACTTTTCACTTTTTTGTTGGACATGGTAATAATATCATTAATTTTATATGGGATCTAGCTACAGGAGAGAAATGTCTTATCTCATAAATAAAAGGACTTATAAAATTTACAATCAGACACAAACTACAAATGGGAGATGAGAAAACCAAAGCGTAGATCAGTTCCAACACCACTTTAATACTAAGGTAAGGTAATATGAAACTATCACACAACTTAGAAAAAAATTCTATTCACATCAACATTCTATATAAATTTTTTTTGAAAAGCCAAGGAAAGTGGTTTATTTATTTTATTTAAGAGTACAAGGTACTCTAACGCATAAACACTACAATGATCACTCTTGGTGCCTATTCATCCTCTATGTTTCCGTGCTAACTAATGTTGAAACTTTAATTTATGCTATCATTAAGTTATGCTTCAAAACACTAGACAGATAACTTAGCATTGGGACTATATTTTTTTTTTGAACATATTTGCAAGGGGCGGGATTCGAACCCAGCCCGGAGAGGGGGGAATGCACCGGATGGCTATTGCCACTAGGCCGCAAGGGCCAGGTGCTAGCATTGGGACTATATAAGGTGATTAAAAAGTTAAAAACTGATAATCTCGCTAGGTGTAGGTAAGGTTAAAATATCAGAATATATATTGCAAGTATATGTATTAATTACTCATGGATGAACTTATTGCATGGCTATATGTATTGACAGACATAATAAAAAAAAAAGGCACACATGAAGTAAAAATTCATGTACATAAGTACATATGCATTACCAGATATCACTTATTTTTTATCCAAAAAAAAAAAAAACTGATCACTTATTGCTGCTCTTGTCTGATATTAACAACAGAGAAAGAAAGAGGGTGTGAAAATATAAATGTGGGCATTTAGTACCATCCATGTGGAAGCTGTCAACATTTTGCCTTAACATCATAATTCCTTTTGTATGGGTCTACAACCATGGAAGAAGAAGAGCATTTTGCAGTTGTTTGAGAGAAAAAGCCCTTTTTCCAACTGCAAATAAATGCATCACCTTTATGTGTTCCTTGCATTTGATGCCATTTGTTTTAGATAGTGAAAAGTAGGAGTTTTCACTGATGGATAGAACATGTACCATGTTTAGATTCAAAAAAAAAAAAAAAAGTAGATTGAAATCAAATGATTAGGTTTTGGTGAGAGAGAAAGATCAGAAACCCGACCTAGCTATTTAATATCTGTACATGTTTACAAGATTGCATAAAAGGTTTGGAAGGAAGGAAGGGAAGAAATGGATCATTTTTGCAGGCTTGAGGAGCACTGTTGTGACTAGTGAGAGTCAAAGATTTCAAATTGAGATGTCACTTCAAGGATACAAGACAGGCTATCTGGGTTCTGTACTATTGGTATTTGCTTAAGTAGCTGTCTTTGCCTGTCTGGGATGGGGGTGGGGGTCGGAGCGAGGTAACCCCATGATGCCCCCATGTCCTAACAGAACTCTGCTACAGCTGGGGAACAACTCACATTTATTCAGCTTCTGGTTGTCCTCTCAGTTCTCATTGGTGTTTCACTGTACCTATGGCTATGGATTTAACATGACACAGTATATATAAAAATGGAGATGATGAAATCAAATGAAAAAAAAAAAAGCATTGTGTGATTCTTTTCTTGTTTTTCCAATGTTGCACAGTGACCTGTCACTAACAATGTTCTGATTTCTGTTGAAGCTAATGACCTTTAAGTTTTTAACTAACCCTATCTACCTAGACCAATGGATCTTGGACTTTCATTATATATATTTATCAAAATATTATAACCCTGATCTTCAACAGAAAACCTGAGAGCAACATGAGTCATCTTCCTTCACATTTAGGATGCAACCAGGAACTGATTCAGGAGAGGGACATTATTCCCCACCATGGCCCTGGCCCTTGGGTCTATTCTCTACTTTCAAAGAGACCTAGGATAGGGTCAATTTTTCTTTTTTTTTTTTGCCACCGTTCACATTCCAACATAACCAGACGGCTTTATCTCCCCCAATTCAAATGACTATTCCACCAATCTTTCAATTTCCAAATCATTTTTTTGAAAAAAGATACACATAGTTTGCAGGTGGAGAAAGAAAAAGGGTATGCATATAATTAAAGACATTAAATGAATATTTAAAAGAAAAAGAAAATAAAAAGTTGCCTCTTTTTGAACCCTTCTCCCCTAGATTTTAGTTTGTCACCTTATTTCTGTTTTAACTGGTTGCCGGCACTTTCCTTTGGAAGATTATGAAATTGAGCGAGGTTTAGAATTCCTGACCTGAGTTTCTCATTGTTTATTGTGAGACATTTTCCAAAGTAAGAACTAATTTTTGTTTTCCCTTGTCTCCATTAGCTGATAAAACACTTTTCGTCACCTTTATTTAAAAAAAGAAACTAACACTTCTTCATTTTTGCTTTACAATGCATCTACCATTCCATTTTATTCTTGGTCTATTCTATTTTGTCGAATCCAATGAAAAGCACACTTATCTCTACAAAAAGGAAAGATGGGACTAGACAGCTTTAATCCCATGAATCTGCTGATGAGATTTTTGTTTCCCATGTCTTGTAGAAGGTAACTTTCAAGGAATTACAATGATGTTCTAGATAAAAGCCAGGGGGAAGAAACAGAAACATAAAGCAGACAAAAGAACATAAACGAGTAGGGAGTACATGCTTCAATCTCAATGGCTAGATGTTCAATGAACATAAAAGATCCAGAAATCTGCTTTAACATTTTTCTGTTCTATTTTCATTTTGCTAGAGAAAATAAATGAGGTTTAACAAGCATGGCAACCTATATAACCGGGTTTTCGTTTAAGATACATGATCCATTGATCTGTTTTCCCCTATGGTTTTTCAACCTCAATTTGTGATAGGAATAAATGGCGTTTGACACATACAGGCTGACCTTCTAGCCTTCCTCTGAAGATTGCCGTTTAATTTTGACTAAAGATCAATGGTTATTACTGTCATGCCTCATGAGCAAATTAAGGCATCAAGTCTCACCGTTTTGCAATACCCTTCTGTTGATAAAAGCCAAATCGTTTTTACAGGCTCATCTCCTCCGGTAAGCTGATCTCGAGGAAATAAAGGCTTCAAAATCAAATGAGAGTTATGTTAGTGGGGTCTGTTCATGATGATAAGCATGAAAACATAAAACCAACAAAATTTGATAGACCAAATTAACGTTAACTAAAGAAATTAACATTTCAGCAGATATTTTCCTAGTACCCTTGTTTCTCAGAAGCCAGTAAGTACAGTATTTCCAGAGCTGTTGCAAATAAAAATTAATGGTCCAGGATGAAAGCCAATGATGGTAAGACAAATTTTGGAAACAATTAGCTAACATTTATTCCCATTTTGGGATACATGAGGTAGCCTTCACAAGTAGTTGTTCTAACATCTATTCCATTTTGTGATATATGAGGCTGTCTTCAAAAGCAGTTGAAGATTTTACATCACAAATATGAGATTGAAACCATGCTTTTGTTGTTCATGGTCTCCTTGAAGAAATTGGAGAGGGACTGTGTGGGTATATAAGCTAATCAATAGTCAATGAAAATTATAAGCTTTTGACATGTTTACTTAAACAGCGTACTTCTAGGTTAAGAGTTGTTCTATTACCTTGCAGACATGAAAGCCATTCCAAGGAACACAGCTTTGACAGCTTGCTTCTGCCCAGCATAATCAAATGCCAGTGGTAGCATTTCATGCAGAGTTAGAAAAGCCATCACTCCACCAACTTCAAGCACAGAATCATGGTATAAGATGGTCAGAAATGAATACGAAGGATATTGTTTTTCTTCCATCACAAGGCATAAAGCAAACAAGAATACTACAAACCAGATCCTAGTAAGCCCTCAAGAATTTCAGGACTTAAGCTGCTTGGAAATAGATAGGCTGCAGTTAAGATGTAAAACAAAATCAATAAGGATATATAACTATTATCATTAAATAATGAAAGAAAATACTGCAAACAAAATGGCATTGAATAATCTATGAACTAGGACCTCAAGGCATGGCATTTTTAGACAATTCGAGAGAATGGAACATAATGGGCATTATTTTGGATTACTTCTCTGACAAGACTCTGATATTGAGGCTTAGACCTCACAAACATTGATTAAAGATGATGCGTTCACTCCTATAACTTAAATTTCATCAGGAGAACATTTTAATAGCAGGTACAGGAAAAGTTGGTAGGCCTACCAACAATAACAACACCAAGAGGCTCTGCAAAACCAGAAAGCGTTGCCAATTTGAATGCCTGCCACTTGCTGAGAGGTTTACATAAAAGTGAACCATTCATCAGAAAGAAGAGTTATTTGTGGACAAATCCAGATATGGGGGCCATAGCAACATAGAGATAAATGGATGTGCTATAGCTCTTTTATTCTTTCATTTCTTTTCTCTACTTCTATTTCCAAGAATATAAATGTAATTGGCTCTAGGTTCTCACCTTTGTGTAGCAAAATAAACAGGAAGTGCAACAGCAACACCCTATCAATTAACATCATTAAGAGAGAAATGTATCACTATTTTATGATGAATGTGTTTCTGGAAGCAAGGGAACCTGCTTAATCAATTTTCAGATGTAAATAGTGTATCAATAGTTTTGTGAACAAACCCTTTCTTTTTCCAGTTGATAATCCAAAATCTTGGTCATCTTTTACCCAAAACAATATGTTGGAATTTTAATCAGAGACAATGTTCAGAGCCAGTTAGTTCTAAGAACCTAGCATAAGTATATGTAGGGGTTTAACAGGACATAAGCATGCATACCTCTGGGATGTTATGCAAAGCAATGGCCAAGGCCAAATTAAGACCAACACGAAGGCCCTACAAGAGAACATGTAAACAAAAGAGATCTGATTGGAATAAGCATTATGGTTGTGGTTAACAGGACCAAACAATTTTAAGTGAGTAATGTCAAAGTCAGAATTTCTTCTCTTGTAAATTAAACTCTATGATGTAAGAATAACATAAAGAACGTTTGGGTACCTTAATGGATCCAAGGAAAACAGCCATTCCTTCTGGAAAATTATGCAAGCTTATGCCTGTAACTCAAAAACATAATTATCCAGTGAGAATACCACTAAAAGCTATGAAGATAAATGAAAGAAGAATTAAAGACAAGGGAGTTTAGATTTAAATATCCCTTCCCTTGAAATAAAAATCTTTGAAACTCTAGAATAATTAAGCAACATATGGCTAGGAAAACATGTCAACATGCACGTAAGAATCATACTTAATTGCAACATAAACCAAATATCTTTCAGATGAAGAAAAATCTAAGTTATAAATTATAAGCAATCAAATAAGATAAATAGAAAGCTATCAACAACAATGGATGTTTATGATTTGACAATTGGACCCATAAAATTTGACCACATTATACCATAAAGTCTATTATATATCTAAGGCTGTATCAGAACAAAATGAATCCAAACAACAAACTATAGTAAGTGAATAAATGAAAAGGGTCGCCACTTAAATTGTATGCAGAGATAGTATTACCTATTGCTGTAATAATCCCACTAAATAAAACCTGGCGACGATGCTTTTTCATTACGTCCTTCTCATCATCATTTTTCTGCTCTCAAATACAATGTTAAACAGTCAATATCTCTCTATGTATTTAGTTGAATAAAGAAGCATTACATGTCAAGTTACAAGTACAAATATATCAAGAAAACCAGTTTGGTTGCAAATCATGCAGACCTTTTTGTTTTTCACATTTGAACTGGGAGCAATTGTTGGTTCTGGTATAAAATTTGCAATGATAGCAAAGAATACAACACCAGCAAAAAACTGCATAATCAGCAAAACTAGAATAAGCTTCAAAGCTAACAGCACAATCAGTCATCACATAATGTAACCTACTACAATTAAATAATGATTGAGGGATATGTCTAACCCAAAGGTTGCCTTTTAAGAACCCTATTGAGTTCATAGCATTATGGGCCAGATCTAGAAATGATATGCTCAACATTAGCCCTGCAGCAAAACCCTGCATGAAAGTCATTGAAGAATTAGATAGTTTAACTGCATAAATAAAAAAATCACCACATTTTGTTGCTGAGATTCTGCAACATTAATACATGATTTTATAAACATTTTCTTGGTAAACCAAATAGAACATATTTGAACTGAAAGGCATACTAGGCATATAATATGCAGCTACTAGACCAAAGAGCAAATGTAGCAGCTATACAAATAAAGCATGCTCAACAACATCTACCCTGTCAAGATTAAAAAAGAAAAAAAAAACTACCATGCAATTTTTTATTTTTTTTTTTCAATTTTGAATAAATGATTTTGTCCTACACTCCAGCTAACTACTAGACAATTAACATTGGAGAATTTGTGGGGGGGGAAAAAGGAGGAAGGGGTGTAAGGTAAAAAGATTGAAGTTAAATTGTTCATCACCTGTAAAAGCCCAAGCATCTTCAGATTTGGAGCTGGATTAAGAATTACAAACAATGCACCTGTTCCACAAGGGATAACTTGTAATTAGCAAATAGAGAAAAGCCACATGAAAGTGCCAGAAAATAAATAAGTAGAGCAGGAAAGGAAGAAAAGCAAAAGAAAAGTAACAAATGAGAATGTTATATACTTGTTGGTAATAATAAATTACATTTTGTCTTAAGCATTCAAGAAATCCATGAAGCCAATACATAACATTGATGTGTTGCTAGTTAAAAAAAAAGAAAAGAATCCTAGAACCAAATTCCCTACAACCCAAAGCTGCTTCCTGGCATAATTCATCCTACAATATCATGCATGCCCCAATATATTTTTAAAGTAAAAGTTCATACTTTGACTCCAAATTGTGAGATACAAGTGGTAGAAGCGAATTTGATATCCATCTAGAATCAGCTACATTATCTTTTTACACGCATATTACATCTGATTTAAGAATCTCAACCACTGAAAGCATTTTAATTGGGTGTTTAAAGAAATTCGTGGTTCTTGAATTCACAAAAATCTTCCTATCTTCCAGTTAGATAATAAATTAAATTTTAATAGCTTAGTCACAGACTCACATAGAGGAAATAATTACAACTCAAGTCATAAAAGGTAAAATATGCTGAATGAACCAACCGTATACAAAACAAATTAGCAGCATGAACACCAAGATGATGATGTCTCACTCACCAATAGAAGTACTCAATCCACCCACAAGGGAAAGAGCAAGCGCCACCAAGACCTGAGAATCCATGGACATTTCTTGCTTTCTCCCTCTTTCTCTCTCTCCTAAAAGACCCAGAAAGCACTCAAACTGAACAAAAACAGACAACCCCAGAAAATCTCGAAAAAAGGGGTCTGACAATTTGTTGTTGGGAGTGAAAATTGATAACCTTTGAAGGGTTCTGCGTCTGTACTGATGTTGACTTAACCCATTACCGTAACGAAGCGTATATAAGCTGCCTAGAGAGATAAAGCGAACAAGATTGAACTAACACAGAGGAATCTCGAGGGAAAATGAAGGAGATGGTTTGATGGACGTGTCCAAGAAATGTTCAAAAAAGTGTAAAGACACCAAGACGAACTTCAGCTTGCTGACACTTTCTTGCTCTACAGTCAATACCTAACTCCGGCCGCTCTGAATCCGATTCCCCTCCTTCGGGGGTCGATTGTCGGATGTTAGCAGATGATGGGCTTAAAGTGATCCTGGGCACACCAATTCATATTTGGGTCTTAATAATTTGTTAGCCTATCCTGCATTTGCTCATCTGTACCTTGGCCCAAATGTCATAGTTTTCTCTTCATCACCGTCAAATTAATTCCCAGTATCAAGGTCACGTTTTATTTGAATGAAAGAAATTTGATTTTTTTAAATAAAATATTAAATTTAAATTTTATAAATAAAAATGAATGAAGAAATAAGTGTTATGAGTATTTTTTTAAAATAGAGTATGACGTAATTTAATTTTGGATTAATTAAATTTAATATAATTATTGGATAATGAAAAATTAGTAAAAAAAATTAATTCTCAATTTTTTAATAGTTGGATTTTTTTTTTATTTTAGTTTCATAATAAAAAAAGTCTCCCATCCTCTATTTTATTTCACTTACGTAATATATAATTTAAATAAAAAATTTCTTAATTGTAATAAAAAATTACAAGAAAATTACTTAAAGTGTTAACTTTAATAATTGAAATATCAAAATAAAACAAAACAAAAAAGTGTTTTACAATGTTCAGATTATATAAATTAAATTATTAAATATGTATTAACTTTTTAATATTAAGAATTGTTCTCATTTTAAAAGTTTTATTTTATAATTTAATACAATTTAATTTATAAAAATAAGTAAATTTTTAGTTATTTCCATTTTGATGTGTTGCGGTATGTCTTACATGAACTGCAATCAACAACCCATGATTAGTGGAGTTTGTTAGCGATTTCATAAAGCCTCCACTAATCATAGACTAATGTTTTTGCAGTATGATTATGCTTTTCTTATAATATTTTGTAAAATTATAAATTGATTATTATAATATGATATTGAATAAATATAATATAATATTAAATAAACTAATATATACATTATTATGAATAAATTTTTAATAAAAAATTAATTATATAATAATATATTATATTATAAATACATAATATTAAATAATAAGGTAATTATAGCATTTTGATTTGAGTGCAAAACCTTTTTTTTTTTTTTGGGTGGTTTTTTATGTTGGGTTGCAGGAAGGTAAAGTACTGTCCTTCCCTTTACAAACTTATTTCTCACCCTTATTAGAACAGATTTGTTGGATTTTCATTTTAGGAATTTCAGTTTTTGAAATGTATAAATTTGCCAATAGAAAATCACAACCACTAAATCACCAAGGCAAAAACGAACATTATGCCAAAAATAGCTTCAAATTCATCCTATATAAACCTCCATTCTGTGTCATTGTTTCTTCAGGACTGCAAATAAAGGTGCCAAAGCGGGTTCTGGTGATAACAAACTCAACTATATTTCACTTTGTACTCGCCAACAACCATGGACATGAAGAAGATCTCCTGCGCCGTCCTCTTTGCCGCTGCCTCCATGACAGCCGCTTTAGCCTCTTACGACGACGAGCACCAGGCTGACGTTACTTACCTGGCTCCTGCACCTGCACCTTTTTCCAGTGCCCCTGCCGCAACCCTGCCGGTGCTTGGATCGGTGGTCGTAGCCTCATTGGTATCCCTTGTAGCATACTACTTGCAGTAAACTGTAAACTCATGAAAAAGAAAAAAATATAATCTATATCTATATGTATATATAAAATGCTACCCTATGCATTAAATATGGTAAGGATTTTACATATACCTTTTGTTTTTATTCCAGAGACGTTATTACATCTTCTTGAATAGTTATTTTTTTTTAAAATTTATGGCTGCACAATAAGTAATAAATTATGATTATTATGATAAATAACAAATTTATTAATAAAAAATAACTGAAAATCGTTTAAATAAATGATATATTAATTATTAACTTTTAATATATATATATATATTTATATGCTCAGCCCAATCCAAATTCTTCCTTCCTCGGCACCCTCAACACCTCGTCTTGAGCACACGTCTGGATGGCACTAAATGTTAGAGAATAAATTGAGCCTCGGCTTGACGCTCACGTTTTGAGAAATGGACACATCGTTGCCCAGCTTCACCACATGAGCCCCACTGGGGATTGCAAAAGTAAAACCCATTGAGCTCAGTTTGCCTAAGACGTACGCCACTAAACCCTAGATTTCCTACTCTAGGAGTGAGTACTTTCCTTGGATAATTGTTTTCTTGAGGTCTTAATTTTTGGGTGCTTGCTCAAAGTTACCACTTTTTAGAAGTCTCGGCAAAGAGAAGGCAAGGAACTTGAAAAATCACTCACCTGAGGGTATAAAACACCTGAAACCAAACTCCGATCTCTCATTCATTGGCGCAATAATTTTATGTTTAGAAAAAAAAATTTTGTTTTTCAAATCCGGTGGATTTGCTTGGGTGTGGCAGGTTGTACGGGAAGCTGAGGTATGTGAACCAGCTGGATTGATTCACCCGTTTTTGTCTACTCCACGAGGTGCATCTCTTAGGATAGAAACAAATTCTCGCCCTGCCCCCCTCCTCTTTTTTTTTTGTGTAAATGTTTTTAGGCTTCTTTAGAATGAGATGAATTTGGGTTTTACTTTGTGAATATTATAATTGTAAAAGAGAAATATGGTTTGAGATTTTGGTACAAATGTGTATGAGGAAGCGAAATTTGAAAAGAGTTTGGTAAAAAAAAGAAGATTTTTGTATGGTCTTTATTTGATTCTATTTTATATTATTTAAAAAAATATTTTCTTAACTTTATCAAAAAATATTTCAAAAGATAATATAATATATTTTTTGTTTTTAATGCAGGCTTTCAGGAGAACGTGATGATGAGAAGACAAGAGAAGATCCAATACAATTGGATGATGAGGACACAAAATAAGACTTCGATAAATATATTGTATTTGTTCATCCAATTTCATACACATCTATAGTTGTCAAATAAAATTTTGAAGCTTTTTTTTTTTTTGGATTATATATCTATATTTTATTTTTCATAGTGCATATTTTGAAATTAAAATTGAAATTGAAATGGAAATAATAT
>BPVZ01000007.1:3832877-3846826 GCA_020521535.1 Rubroshorea leprosula
AGCGAAAGCTACACCAACTTCCTAGTCAAGTGACTATTTCTATAATTTTGTCATTAACTACACACTGGAAACCGGATATTGTTCAGGGACTTAATTAGTTAAAAAATTAATTATAGAGCCAAATTCGAAAAAAACAAATTAATATATGAAAAACTTTAAAAAAAATTAATTTAGCAATAATAAATTCTTAAAATGTGTAGGTAAGAATATATTTAAAAATGTAAAGTTTATCCATTTCTAATTAAAAGTAAATTTTTTAATTTTTATTTAAAAATACAAAATTTATATTTTTTTATTTAAACATTAATTAAAGGTTATAACATAACAAACACAAAATTAATATTTTTAAATAAAAAATTAAAAATTTATCACCTTAATAAAAAAATCAACAAAATTTCCATTCTTAAATAGATAGAGATATGCAGACTTATCTGCACACTTTCTCAATAAAGATCTTGCTCCAAAGTTGGAAATCGATTCTAACTTTCCTTTCACGAGCTGTTTCTATGAACTTGGACATACAGAAACGGAGAAGGGGGAGGCCCACGTGTGATTTAAATGCTCCTGCCTGTGACGATTCTCTCTGGCCGAGTTTCAAGCTCCAACGGTATGTTTTTGTTGCTTTCTGGTTCTCTGTAATATGGGATTCTAGATTCTGAGTAGTGTTAATTGATTCAGAATTTTGATTCAGTTTAATTATTCTGTTTAGTCCAATATAGTGTTGCTGTTATCTGGGTTTTTGTTTTTATTGAGTAATTAGATTCACTTCCCTTGAATTTCGATCGCCAATATTCCGGTTTAGTGTTGTTTTCTTCATTGTTCTACTTGAGTTCTCACTCAAAGTTGGATTTTTTACATTAGGTTTTCGATTTTCACTCCAAAGGTCTATTCTTTTGCCCAAAATGAGGGGATTTCTGCTTTCTCTGGTGTCTGTTGTGTTTTTGCTATGTGGGAGTGTTATATGCAAGGAATGTACAAATATGGGTAATGAGTTGCCATCACATACTCTTCGCTATGAACTCTTGAAATCAAACAATGAATCATGGAAGGAAGAGGTTTTCTCTCAATATCACTTGATACATACTGATGACTCATTTTGGGCTAATTTGCTGCCAAGAAAATTGCTAAGAGAAGAAGATGAGTTCAGCTGGTCAATGATGTATAGGAAAATGAAGAATCAGGGTGGGTTTAAGTTGGCTGGGAATTTTCTTAAGGAGGTGTCATTACATGATGTTCGGTTGGATCCAACTTCTTTCCATTGGCGGGCACAACAGACCAATTTACAATATCTGTTGATGCTGGATGTAGATGGACTAGTCTGGAGTTTCAGAAAGACAGCAGGATTGCCAACCCCAGGAGATGCCTATGGAGGTTGGGAGGCACCAGATGTGGAGCTCCGGGGTCATTTTGTAGGTATGAATTTTAGTTTGTGATTTTTGTTAATCATTTCTTGCCTTTAGTACAATATCCATGCTGCCAAGCTTTTAATTATATTATATATATATATCGTACATCATCTGACATGAGTTATACATGAGGGATAACCTTTCCGTTTCCTAAATCCCTCCCACCCATCTCAAAGTTTAAACTCAAGATCTCTAATTTAAAATCTTAGGCTTTGAACTAGTTGAGCCATCCAATGGGGGCTTTAATTATATTATATTATGCAAAAAAGTTTAACATGAAACAGATCCTAAGGTATATTTAAAATGTTATGATAAGAGATGATTCAATCTCACACTATTCATGCCACCCTTTTTGTTTCTTTACCAAATTCAATACTTTAGGCTTTTTGGCTCCTTACTTAAAGCTCTCAAAGTAGAGGTTTTAGCGATATTCCTTTTGTTCCTGTTTCCTGAAAAGAGTACTTTATTCGTGACTGAAAATAATTCTCAAACACTACGAGGATTTCCCTTGCATGGGAAATGCATATTACACCTCTATTGCACCATCTTTTCCTCTTGTAAGCAGTGAACTTTGTCCAGACTCCACTCATGATATTTTCATACTCCTTGCTGTGAAATAATCAATTTATTATTTTCTGGTTCACATGATCTTATTTGCTAAATTACCTTTAAAAATCTTGCAGGGCATTACTTGAGTGCAACAGCACATATGTGGGCGAGCACTCATAATGAGACACTCAAAGAGAAGATGTCTGCGGTAGTGTCTGCTCTATCTGCATGTCAGGAAAAAATAGGCACAGGATATCTGTCTGCATTTCCATCTGAACTATTTGACCGTTTTGAAGCATTAACACCTGTGTGGGCTCCATACTACACCATTCACAAGGTAGATTCTTCTCTCTTTCTTTTTATGGCTGACATTAATTTATTTAGCCTAGGAGAGCAGGAGTAGCATAACACCTATTGGCTTGTTTACTTTGACAGATCTTGGCCGGCCTATTGGATCAATACACATTAGCTGATAACAATGAAGCTTTGAATATGACAACATGGATGGTTGAGTACTTCTATGATCGCGTCCAGAATGTCATAACGAAACACAGCCTGGAGAGACACTGGCAATCACTTAATGTAGAAACAGGTGGCATGAATGATGTACTTTACAGGTTATTTACTATAACGGTGAGTAAACTTATATACCTCTTCTAGCTTTTATTCTTGACTCTGTTGTTATATTATGATTTTGGTAGCATTTTTTCTGAGCTAGTTTGTCTATTTATAGTTTTGATAGCATTTTTGTGGTATTTAATGATGACCATGGTTGCACTATTCTTAAAAGATCAGGGATGCATGCTAAGATGAGCCTTTTTATATCACTACATGCAGGGAAATTCAAAGCATTTGTTGTTGGCTCACCTATTTGACAAACCATGCTTTCTGGGAGTACTTGCAGTTCAGGTAATTATCATAATTTGAACACATTTTTAATTTTTATTGAATGTTAACATATTCTTTCTCTTGCTTCTAGGCTGATGATATTTCTGGCTTCCATGCCAATACGCATATCCCTGTTGTTGTTGGATCTCAAATGCGATATGAAGTAACTGGTGATCCACTTTACAAGGTATGTTACTTGAAACAAGTTACAAATCAATCAATGTACAGCACCCCTGCATATTCTATCTATCTTCACTTGTCTGGTATTCGGCTTGAGTATTGTGAGAAATTAGTTTTTTGACTTTTCACTTGATTCCTCGGGGTGAGAAATGAAGATGGCTGTTAACCCTTTTTTATTCCTTTCAATGATTTAAATGTTAGGGAATGGAGCATATGAATATTTCTTTGAAATATTTGAATTCTCATGTATGTAATTCTTGTTGTACCAGAGTATAGGGACATTTTTCATGCAAATTGTTAATTCTTCTTATAGCTATGCAACAGGAGGGACATCGGTCGGTGAGTTCTGGTAAGGACACTATTCATTTTTTAATATATTTTTATTTTATTAAATTTTTCCTGCTACTTAAACTTTGATGTGCTGGCCCAAGTTGTTATTAAGAAGCAAGAACAATGAGTGAAAGCATATATGCATGAATCTTACAATTACTTATGGTTCAATTTATTCTTGTTCATGATCCCATTCACTTTAACTATGAGTAGGTCAGACCCAAAGCGATTAGCAAGCACTCTAGATACAGAGAATGAAGAATCATGCACAACTTACAACATGCTGAAGGTTTGTATATTCTTGTTCAGTTCTAGAAGGATGGTGACATAACATTTTTTTTTAACAATTCCTATGCCTAAAGTTTTTTAGTGACTTGTAATATTTGGATGATTCCAATGTTTTTCTGAAGGTCTCTCGCCACCTATTTAGATGGACCAAAGAAATTGTATATGCAGATTATTATGAACGTGCCCTGACAAATGGTGTTCTTAGCATCCAAAGGGGAACAGACCCTGGAGTAATGATCTACATGCTCCCACTAGGTCATGGCGTTTCTAAGGCTGTAAGCTACCATGGGTGGGGAACAAAGTTTGACTCCTTTTGGTGCTGCTATGGCACAGGTCTGGATTCATTGCCCACATTCAACTCTACTGTTGAAAATTTAAGCTGCTAATTCAAGTATGATAGATTGGTTTTCCATTTTGCATTTGATTTGACCTCTATTTCAACCTCAGGTGCTTTTTTTTGAAATGGATGTGGTTTTTTTCTCATTAAAAGAAAAACCAATAATGATAAGGAAAAGGAGAAAAATGTAAAATAACTGTCTGTGAGCTGTTCATGTGATATCTGTAGTTCCTCTATCCATTTGATGATTTTTCTTCTTGCTGTGACAGGAATTGAATCATTCTCTAAGTTAGGAGATTCCATATACTTTGAGGAGGAAGGAAGTGTTCCTGGTCTTTACATCAGCCAATATATATCAAGCTCCCTTGACTGGAAATCTGGACAGATTCTAGTGACTCAGAAAGTTGATCCTGTTGTTTCTTGGGATCCTTTCCTTAGAATTACATTGACATTTTCTTCAAAAGAGGTAGCTTTGCAACTAGCTAGTATAAGGCCATGCAAGGCTGTAATCTGTATTTCATTGTTATAAGGAAATGCCATTTTTGTTTTGCTCCATACAGGAAACAGCTCAGCCATCTACCTTGAATTTGCGCATGCCAACATGGACAAATTCAAATGGCACCAAGGCAGAATTAAATGCTCAAAATTTGCCCATACCAGCTCCAGGTGAGAAACAATAACAATTTTCCTCCATTCTAAGTTTCTTGAGCTGACATTTTTTTGTAATAAGTTACAAAAGACAATCCCAAGTTTTTTCCTTTTTCTTTCTGTACATGATAACAAGGGGTAGATATGAATCATATTTTCTATGCAGGTAATTTCTTATCCATCACCAGAAAGTGGAGTGCCAGTGACAAATTAACCCTTCAATTGCCAATTACTTTGAGAGCAGAGGCTATTAAAGGTACAGTCTTTCCAACCCTGCATGAGAAAACAATTGTTTCTCCAATATGCAAAGATGAAACATTGCTGACAATGTTAATAAAAATTTCAGATGATCGTCCTGAATATGCTTCTATTCAAGCAATACTCTATGGTCCTTACCTTCTTGCTGGTCACACCACTGGTGACTGGGACCTCGAAAGCGAATATTCAGACTGGATAACTCCAATCCCTGCTGCTTACAATTCTCACCTGGCTACATTCTCTCAAAAGTCTGGCAACTCAACTTTTGTTTTGAGTAACAAAAATGGGTCAATCACAATGGAAAAATTACCTAAATCTGGCACTGTTGGTGCTGCCATTGCTACATTCAGGGTCATCACTTCAAAAAAATATTCAACTATTAGACAATGCATTGGAAACTCCGTCATGCTTGAACCATTTGATCTTCCTGGGATGCTTCTAGTGACTCAAGGGTCAGATCTTGCAATCACAGATTCTTCCAGTGGGGATGCGTCTTCTAGTTTCCTCTTAGTTCCTGGATTGAATGGAAACTCTGATTCTGTGTCCCTGGAGTCAGTAAGCCAGAAGGGATGCTTTGTATATAGTGGTGTGAACTACCAATCTAGTGTGAACCTGAAGCTACGCTGCAATGTGGAGTCATCTGATGCCAGGTTCAATCAGGCTGCAAGCTTTGTAATGAAGAAGGGAAGAAGCGAATATCACCCTATTAGCTTTGTAGCAAAAGGGGCAAGGAGGAATTTTCTTCTGGCACCATTACCGAGCTTCAGAGACGAACCTTATACTGCTTATTTCAACATCAACCAGCATAAACAATTTGAGTGAGTGTTGGAAATCGTGGCCACGAGCTTGCCACCAAACAATAAAACATCATCTGTCTGCTACTTCACTAGGTTGAAGTTGCATAATTATTTTTTTTCCAATAAATGTGCTTTTCATTTTCAAGTGTTTGAAGTCTATAACGTTTTAAATTGTAACTGAATTTATCCATATCCTAAAAAATTTAAATCGTACACTAATGAAGGACCTCATTCATGCTAAATTTTCTATCTTTTTCAGTTAATTTGTTCACTGTTTATTTTGTTTGTTTGAATTCAAGCTGAAACCATTGTGTTCCAAATTGTAACTGAATTCAACCAAATCATAAGAAGTCTACAACATACACTATATATTCTATTTCCTTTTGTAGTAAGGTTGCTAGGACGCAGGGCATATGCTCTCTATATATATTTGTACAGCACAGAGCTTGAGACACATATATGAAAACTATTTCAGTAATATTCTTCACTGTCTATGTTTTTTTGTTTGACAGTAAGAAACTTAAGTTAGTTAATGTGTTAGTATCTGTAGTGTTAGTGAGAAAACTCAAACACTTGGAAAGGGTGCAAACCACTGACTGCCCATTTGAATAGTATTGATCACCATTGAACCACAATAGGAGAATGCTTCACTGTCTATGTTTTAAGTACTAATAAGTTGTACTCCAACCCCACCGAAATTATTCTAGCCTTGAGGGACTCAATAAATTAGAAAAAGAATCAGTTTTACAATTTCGTTTACACTGAATTTTTTTAGAGATTATTATACAAATAAAATTTATAATATTAAAAAATTTAACTCTCATTAAATAATTAATATATTATAATTTAATACAATTTAAATTATATCACACTTTTTAATTAAAACATATATATATTTTTGTACTATGGAGAAAATATGTAAATTTAGCATATGGCTGTGGTTAGTTTTGGCGCAGGACCTCCAACAAAATTTAAGAGAAGACCTGGCACGATGGGCATTGAAAGATATTGTTGGGATTAAGCTCAACACCTATTTCGAGCCACACGCAACAAGTCCAGTTATATGCTCATCGGCGCAAGATGAGAAGAAACACTCACATGGACACTCACATGGACAGTAACATGTGGATCAATTGGATGGATACATGTCTGAACTCATGTCAGTATATGGGGTTATAAATACCCCAAACTACCTCTATGTAAGGTATTAATTTCACTACGCTTCTCTCTGCAATTATTCTTTGAGAGCATTTCTCTCTAGAAGTCAAAGTATTTTTTCTCGAAAAAACATCTTCGAAAATTTCAGGTGTTGAAGCAGTTGGAGATATCTACGGTATTGGATCTCAAAGCTGCCCAAACAGATATCATTCCTTGCAGTCGGTTCCAATTCCACCGTAAAACCGACCCAACACAATAGTACGTAGCGTCACCGTCACCCTTAACTTTCCAGGTGCAGTGTCTGAATCTCAAATCTAACATAAAATGACCAAAGAAACCGTCAGGTTTTCTGGTGTTGGGAAGGGAACGATTGTTAAGTTGTCAAATGAGAAGAATAGATAATACATGATCGAGTTGAAAATGGAAATCTTGATTAATTAAAGATTATTCATTATTGAATAAAATTAAATAAAAAAAAAGGTGAAGTGTAAATTTTGTTGTTTCTTAAATCGACGTGCATCAAACTTGACAAATTCGTTAGCGACGGAGGAATCCTCCCGATGATCTGGTTGTCTGCGATGTTCAACTTTATTTAACTTTCATATAAGATGCCATTTTGATTTATGTTAAGGTGTAAGTGTAATTAGGACAAATGTTTTGTTTTTCCATGATAATGAAGAGGAGATTAATAGATATATCTTTCGGTTTAATACATTATACAAAATATTTATTAAAAAATTATTATTTTTTAATATAAAATTATAGATAAATAAACTTAAAAATATAATCATATATATAGCATGCAAAAACTAATTGAATTAATTGTAATTACATTATATTTTAATGATTAAACTAAATGAGTATTAAAAATTATATTAAATTGAAAGATGTGTATCAATCATTTTACTAATGAATA
Organism: Rubroshorea leprosula; assembly: GCA_020521535.1. Taxonomy (NCBI): domain Eukaryota; kingdom Viridiplantae; phylum Streptophyta; class Magnoliopsida; order Malvales; family Dipterocarpaceae; genus Rubroshorea; species Rubroshorea leprosula. The sequence continues at coordinate 3,840,633 of BPVZ01000007.1, forward strand.
ATTAGGACATGAAATGAACGGAATGCAAAAATGGGGCTAACCGGATAAGAAGAATATTGATGCATGTGTGGATCAAGGTGTGAAAGGCTGGAAATAGTTTGGGGTCAACTGAGAGTCAATTATACATCTTGATTAATGTTTCAGGACAGAATACTTGAATCTGTGTCTGCCATAAAGGATTCACTTGATTTGGAACGTGAGAGGAACTAGTCGTCTATTAATGTCACTTAATTCATCAGTTAATGTGTATAATCAATTTGAATACTTGACCTAGATCGTTCAACCACTAAATCATCAGGCTCATGATATATATATATATATATAGCTACCTGGCTCCATCTAGATTAGACGATCAGAATGTGGGTCATTGATATCATTGATGTTCATCGAGTATGAACAAGCCATGACATTCCCATATGCTATGTTGTTAGATATCTTCTTTTACATAGATGTCAAACCAGAGAAATGTATTGAGTCCCATTATTGTCATTTAACTGTAAACAATTCTAATAAATTAGGCATATTATTTTTGAAAGTAAAAATTTATCATTCATATTATAAACAAAGTTTTTCTTTTTCTTTTCTTTTTTTTTTAAAAAGGCAGTTATAAATAAAGTAATTTACAAGTGTACCCAAGATTAATTGATTCCTATATTTAACCCAAAAAAAAAAAAAAAGCAGTCAAAAGAAGTGTAATCTAATCATGCACACATTAATCCATTCAAATATATATATATATATATATATATATTAGGAAGTAGGTAAGTGAAGGGTCAAGCAGGTGCAAAAACCATATATATCTTATCCACAAGCCTCCTTCCTTCAATCAAAGAAGATGATTCAGATCAAGATCGATGATGTAGAACAAATACTAAATAAGTGTTCATTTTGTGATTCAAAGATTTTGAACAAATTTTGACAAAATGTAATAGAATAAGGTGATGCCATCCTTTAAGGGTCAGGAACAAATACATAGACGGTAATCTCTACCTAATACATTGATTTTTACCTATTACAACAACTTTTACCTAACACATTAATTATGATGTAGAAGTTTGCTGCATTTTGTGTGGTTTTATGCTGCGGTTATATATTAACAATTTGTTAATTTAAATGAAAAAAATTTAATTTTTTAAAATAAATTTTTAAATTTAAATTTTATAAATAAAAAAATAAATATTAAAATTTTTTTTTCCTCACACATGTTTTAATGCAACTCAACTCTAAATTAATCAAAACTCAATATAAATTTTAAATAAAAAGAAGTTAGTATTAAAAAAAAAAAAAATGCTGCCGCTGCAGCCCCATTTTTGCTTTTGCTGCCATTGTCTTGCAGCTTGGACACCACTAACTCCAACAGACCAGCGCATAGCGGTTGGTGAAGACTAAAAGAGGGTAATAAGATTTAGAGAGTGTTTAGTTGAGGAAATTTTTTTTTTTAATTTTTAAAATTTTTTATAAAGTTTTAATTTATATAAAACATATAAATTTTAATTTTAATTTAATTAATTAATTAATTAAAGTTATTTATATAATAATATTATTAAAATAAACATTAATTTTTATAATTTTTATATAACTTAGTTATAAAAAATATATATTTATTACATACTTAACCTATAATTTAATAAACTTAAGAAAAATCTTCTAAATGAGTCGCGAATTAAAATTTGACTTTTGGAGGAGAAATATTAGACAGACCTTAAAAAAAAAAAAATCTTCTAAATCAGTTGCGTATGAAAATTTGACTTTTGGAATGGACATCCAAATAATTAACGGCACTCCAGTTTAAGTATGAATTTATGGTGGCAAGACCACCCAAATGTCCAGGTATGAATTCAATGTTTTTGTGCAGCTTGGTACCTAACATTTTCTTCCTCACGCTTGAATTTTTGCCAACGACTTGACTTCATGTAGAAGTAGCTTTCTATTTTTATTTTTTAGTTAGTGGAATTGTTGAGGATAAAGAAAATAGTGTCTGAGAATAGATTCATAAACTCTAACGCTTAGATATGTTTTTATAAAAAAATGGTCACTAAATCATCTAATGCCAGATAAAAGTAATTTTTCATAAATATTAAAATATCGTGAAAACGAATAAATATCAAGAAAATTAATGGAGTTTTTGCTAAGCTCTTCCCCACAAAGAATTTATATATTAAAATTATAATAAAATAAAAATAAAATTAATATTTTTATTTTTTATTTTTTAGATAATTTTCAATTCATCCTTATTTTATAAATAAAAAATTTCTCTATAATTATCTTTATATAAAATTCACTTCAAATTTTTTTATTTTTTATATTAATTTTTTCAAATACAATAAAATTAATAATTGAATAAAATTTTAATATGAATCTTAGTAATTTTTCTTAAAATACATTTTAATTTTTCATACCTACCTTTCTTCACTACATTTTTAATAACAGCAATGCTAGGGACATTCGCCAATGAGCAGTGCTAGCGGCACTCACCTCTTGCACTCCCCGGCCAACACTTCCCCTGTCATTGGGCTACGTAGTACTACGTGAGCTTGTTTTAGGCTTTGAACTTTGAAGTGCACCCCCTTACAAACCAAAATAACGTGGCCCAATAAAAGTGAAAGTGTTCGCCGGAGGGTGCAGGAGGCCAGTGCCCCTAGCATTGCTCTTCGCCAATTGCACTCTCCAACCAACACTTCCACTTTCATTGGACCACGTTTGTTTTGGTTAGAAGAGGTTGCATCTCATAGCCTTACAAGTAAGCTAACGTGATCCAATGAAAAGGCATGTGTTGGCCGTGCAGGAGGCTTGTGCCCCTTGGCACTGCTCTTTTAATGAAAACATTCCTCCACACTCTAACCGAACAACCTGTAAGAGTTTCTCTGTCTCCTTGAAGAAAGGGATTTCCTTCAGAAGTTCAGGGGATCTTTTTGGGTTTCAGAGAGGAGTGCCGACAGCCAAAAAAATATGTATCAAAGATTCTAAAAATAAAAAATAAAATCTAGCTGCTTTTGGGTTCGGTTTTCTTCTCTTAATTTCTGGATAGAAGAAGAGGAAAGCTCACGGATAGAAGAGGGAAGCTGTAAGCTTTAGGTAACAATTTTCCTCTTTTTGTTCTTTCTTTTTTATCATTATGTAATTTCAGTACAGTTATTCAAATGAAGCGTTGAATTTTGTTCTGGTTTTAGGGCTGTTCGGATAGAGGATTAACCTTTCTAGGATTAACTAAGACGAGTTCAGCTGGTCAATGATGGATAGGGAAATCAAGAATCTGGATGGGTTTAAGTTGGCTGGGAATTTTCTTAAGGAGGTGTCATTACATGATGTTCGGTTGGATCCAACTTCTTTCCATTGGCAGGCACAACAGACCAACTTACAGTACCTGTTGATGCTGGATGTAGAAAGACTAGTCTGGAGTTTCAGAAAGACGGCAGGATTGCCAACGCCAGGAGATGCATATGGAGGTTGGGAGGCACCAGATGTGGAGCTCCGGGGTCATTTTGTAGGTATGAATTTTAGTTTGTGATTTTTGTTAGTCATTTCTTGCCTCTAGTACAATATCCATGCTGCCAAGCTTTTAATTATGTTAAATATTTTTTTGGTATATCTCTGAGGATGGCTTATACGAGAAGGATAATTTTTCCCTTTTCCAAATACTTCTTAATCAATGTATAAGGTTTAAATTTGAGATTTTTAACTTAAAATCCTCAAATTTTTAACTAATTTAGTCATCATAATTCATAAGGCTTTAATTATATTATATTATGCAAAAAAGTTTAACATGAAACAGGGCCTAAGGTATATTTAAAACGTTATGATAATCGATAATTCAATGTCACACTATTCATGCCACCCTTTTTTGTTTCTTTACCAAATTCAATACTTTAGGCCTTTTGGCTCCTTACTTAAGGTTCTGATGATAGAGGTTTTATCGATATTCCTTTTGTTCCTGTTTCCTAAAAAGAGTACTTTCTTCGTGGCTGAAAACAATTCTCATAGGATTTCCCTTGCATGGGAAATGCATATTACACCTCTATTGCGCCATCTCTTCCTTTTGTAAGCGGTGAACTTTGTCCAGACTCCACTCATGATATTTTCGACCTTCTTGCTGTGAAATAATCAATTGATTATTTTCTGGTTCACATGATCATATTTGCTAAATTACCTTTACAAATCTTGCAGGGCATTACTTGAGTGCAACAGCACAAATGTGGGCCAGCACTCATGATGAGACACTCAAAAAGAAGATGTCTGCAGTAGTGTCTGCTCTATCTGCATGTCAGCAAAAAATGGGCACAGGATATCTGTCTGCATTTCCATCTGAACTATTTGATCGTTTTGAAGCATTAAAACGTGTGTGGGCTCCTTATTACACCATTCACAAGGTAGATTCTTCTCTCTTTCGTTTTATGGCTGACATCAATTTATTTAGCCTAGGAGAGCAGGAGTAGCATAACACCTATTGGCCTGTTTACTTTGACAGATCTTGGTCGGCCTATTGGATCAATACACATTAGCTGATAACAATGAAGCTTTGAATATGACAACATGGATGATTGAGTACTTCTATGATCGCGTCCAGAATGTCATAACGAAACACAGCCTGAAGAGACACTGGCAATCACTTAATGTAGAAACTGGTGGCATGAATGATGTACTTTACAGGTTATTTACTATAACGGTGGGTAAACTTATATACCTCCTCCTCTAGCTTTTATTCTTGACTCTGTTGTTATATTATGATTTTGGTAGCATTTTTTCTGAGCTAGTTTGTCTATTTATAATTTTGACAGCATTTTTGTGGTGTTTATCGATGACTATAGTTGCACAATTCTTAAATGATTGGGGATGTATGCTAAGGTGAGCCTTTTTATGTCACTACATGCAGGGAGATTCAAAGCATTTGTTGTTGGCTCACCTATTTGACAAACCATGCTTTCTGGGAGTACTTGCAGTTCAGGTAATTATCATAATTTGAACATATTTTTAATTTTTATTGAATGTTAACATATTCTTTCTTTTGCTTCTAGGCTGATGATATATCTGGCTTCCATGCCAATACACATATCCCTATTGTTGTTGGATCTCAAATGCGATATGAAGTAACTGGTGATCCACTTTACAAGGTATGTTACTTGAAACAAGTTACAAATCAATCAATGTACAGCACCCATTCATATCCTAGCTATCTTCACTTGTCTGGTATTCTGTCTGAGTGTTGTGAGAAATTAGTGTTTTGACTTTTCACTTGATTCCTTGGGATGACAAACGAAGCTGGCTGTTAACCATTTTTTATTCCTTTCAATGATTTAAATGTTAAGGAAAGAAGCTTATGAATATTTCTTTGAAATGTTTTAATTCTCATGTATGTAATTCTTGTTGTACCAGAGTATAGGGACATTTTTCATGCAAATTGTTAATTCTTCTCATAGCTATGCAACAGGAGGGACATCAGTTGATGAGTTCTGGTAAGGACACCATTCATTCTTAATATTTTTTTATCATATTAAAATTTTATTGCTAGTTAAACCTTGATGTGCTGGTCCAAGTTGTTATTAAGAAGCAAGAACAATGAATTAAAGCATATGTGCATGAATCTTACAATTACTTACGGTTCAATTTATTCTTGTTTGTGATCCCTTTCACTTTAACTACGAGTAGGTCAGACCCAAAGCGATTAGGAAGCACTCTGGGTACAGAGAATGAAGAATCATGCACAACTTATAACATGCTGAAGGTTTGTATTTTCTTGTTCAGTTCTAGAAGGATGGCGACCATAACATTTCTTTTAACAATTCCTATCCGGAAGTTTTTTAGTGACTTGTAATATTTGGATGATTCTAATGTGTTTCTGTAGGTCTCTCGCCACCTATTTAGATGGACCAAAGAAATTGTATACGCAGATTATTATGAACTTGCCCTGACAAATGGTGTTCTTGGCATCCAAAGGGGAACAGACCCTGGAGCAATGATCTACATGCTCCCACTAGGTCGTGGCGTTTCTAAGGCTGTAAGTGAACATGGGTGGGGAACAAAGTTTGACTCCTTTTGGTGCTGCTATGGCACAGGTCTGGATTCATAGCCCACATTCAACTCTCCTGTTGAAAACTTGAACTGCTAATTCAATTATGATAGATTGGTTTTCCATTTTGCGTTTGATTTGACCTCTATTTCAACCTCAGGCACCTTTTTCTTTTCTTTTCTTTTCTTTT
>BPVZ01000007.1:3968959-3979459 GCA_020521535.1 Rubroshorea leprosula
GGGCATGTGCTTCTGGCGATGAGGATTTGACCAAGTATCTGTATTCCAAGACCCCTGAAGTATTATTAAGCCCAGATGATGGCAAAAATGGGCCTCGTCTCCTCAATTATACCATAATTAGCCAAATGTTCGGTAAAAATTAGCAAAACTTCATTCATCCCAAGTTCATTGGTTTTCTTGCCATATATGATACATGATCAGCGTGCCAGTGTGTTTTTGTCTAATAAATATTTTTGTGTTGAGAAAGCAGATATCTCATTGGATTTACTTCAGAAATATCCAAGCTTGGCAGTCACCAAGGACGTTGTCAACGTTACTCCGATTCTAATATTGTCCAATGAACCGTCTGCATTCTTTAGTGGAAGTGGTCTTGGATTTTGGCAACGTTTAATTTATCATTGTAAGTATTAGCGCCAGTTTCTATTTGATTAATTTTCAATTTCTTTGTTTGGGATTGTTAATTTATTTTATTTATCCACTGTTATTGAAGGTATAAAGATAAACAAACACAGTTTTTCTAATGATATCAGTTCCTCTAATGATGTTCAAATTCCTGTTACTTGCCAAAACCAGAATGAAGAGAAAAATATCAAAGTGCAAGGTATTTACATTCAATGCAACTTATCAAAGAAACACTTTGGGAAAAAGAGAAAAACTATTATAGTTCAGTACTATTTTTTCTCTATGCAGTGTTTTTTGGACTTCGTGCATTGGGCTTAATGCTTCTAAAGTTCTCTGGTATGCTGCTTCAACTCAACTAAACCTCTATTTTCCTTGGCTCTAGTATAATTTTTAACTAATCGTTTGTCTCTTTTGTTGTTGATTCTTGACATAGGAATCAAGCAAATTTATGATTTGAAGTTGGTCCATACACGTTCGCTTGAGGTTCTAAAATGTATGTGTAAACACATTGCAACTTTGGATTACAAGGAAAGTGAAGCAAGTCTATTGTTTGATGCTCTCTTTCAAGCTATCAGTAATGGCATGGAGGAGTTCGTGGTTGCAGTGTTTAAAGCCAGACCACATATAGTTAATCTAATGGATACATATTCAAGAACCGCTTTAATGTGTGCAGTTGAATGTCGTCAAGAAAAAATTTTCAGCTTCTTTTGCAGCGTTGATTCATTGAAGCACTGTTTTCATCGTCAGGATAAGCGGGATAATAATTGCTTACATATAGCAGGGATGTTAGCCCCTGACTCTCAACTAACTCGCATTTCTGGAGCAGCCCTGCAAATGCAAAGAGAACTACAGTGGTTCGAGGTCACTCCTCTCTCTCACTTCATATATATAAATCATATTATCAGCTTATGTTTAATTACTAAACATTGGTATGATGAAATGAATGTAATGTAGGAGGTTCAAAGCATTGTTCCAGAGTGGTGTAAAAAATCTAAAAATAAAGATGGTGAAACTCCTAGTGATGTATTTACAAAGAGCCACAAGGAATTGGCAAAACAAGGGGAGAAATGGATGAAGGCTACAGCGAGTTCTTCTAGTGTTGTTGGCTCTCTCATCATTACCATCATGTTTGCTGCAATTTTTACTGTTCCTGGTGGTAACAATCAGGATACTGGCTTTCCCATTTTCTTGGGTAAAAAATCATTTATGGTATTCTTGATATCAGATGCGATTTCCCTCTTCACTGCATCCATCTCAGTGTTGATGTTTCTGGGAATCCTCACGTCACGTTATGCCGAGAAAAATTTTCACAAGTCCTTGCCTCAGAAGTTGATTTTGGGCCTTTCAACACTCTTCATCTCTATAGCAACAATGATGGTAACATTTTCTTCTGCTCTAATAAATATGTTACAAGGCCGTTGGTCAGTAATTCTTCCAATAATTCTGCTAGCTGCACTTCCTGTCACTCTTTTCATGTGGCTACAATTTCCACTCCTTGTTGAAATTTTTATTTCAACCTATAGACCAGGAATCCTTGATAAGACAAAGAAACTATGACCTTAGCACAGTAAATGTTTCCAACCTTCCAATCATCATGTAATCTTCGAACTTATATTAGTAATAAATGCTCCTAATCATGTACTGCATGTTTCAGAATTCATTTCTCCATAAATGCAAACTCTCAGTTCACATTCACCGAGTATAGATCACAACCATCTATAAATCAAAGCAATAACATTGGCTTTTGTGACTAATTTTATCTGTTGGTCCAAGTAAAAATAGTTTGGTTTTCCTTAAATAAGATTTTGAATTCGAGTCTTATAAATGAAAAAATAAGCGTTGGAAGATTTTTCCTCTAATAGGTCTAATGCAGTTTGATTTCGAATTAATTGAGATTTAATATGATTATTGAATACTGAGATATTAATACTAAAAATATAATAACTTGTAAAAACGTTTGCTTTTGTGATTAATTTAGATAATAACTTTCATATATAAATATAAAGAAAAATTATTTTACAATCCAAACTAAACTTGTAAGAACAATCTCTCGATATTTGTTGGTTCAAGTAGAAGGAGTTTGGTTCTCCTTAAATATAAAGTTTTGAGTTCGAGTCTTATAAATGAAAAAATAGACGTTAAAAGAGCTTTTCTCTAATAGGTTTCTCTAATAGATCTGATGTAACTTGATTTCAAATTAATTGATACTCAATGTGATTATTGAATACTGAAAGATTAATACTAAAAAAATAATACTCAATTGATACTCAACGTTTGCTTTTGTGATTAATTTAGATCATAATAACTTCCATATATAAATATAAAGAAAAATTATTTTACAATTCAAACTAAACTTGTAAAAATAATCTCTTGATATTAAAAGTCATTTCCTATCTAATAACTCTTATTTAACAATTTAGTAAAATCTAAATTACAAAACAATTGAGTCCAAGTATAATTTGTGAAAATAAAAAGGACAGTGCGTATCTAATACACAACTAGATAGTACCTGTGCCATTGCACGGGTATTACAATGAAATATTTTATATTTTTAATTTTTATATAAAATATTATTTACTTTTAAAATTTAAATATAAATTAAAAGTAAATATTAAATATATTTATGTAATTTTTTAATATATATCAATGTTTTTTAGTAAAAAATTATAAAAAAAAGACCTTTCATCTGTATTTGTTCTTATTATTTTCACACATTAATTTAGAGCATCATTTACATTTTTATATAAATAAAAGAATTTCTATAATATCAAAAATAAAGAAAAGAAACAGGCAGTGTAATGCCTTGAATTTCACATTGATAGGGACTTGTGAATAAGTCTAGTACACAAATATGAAAATCAATCACTATTAATAACTTTAACTTGAGTTTTTGAAAGTGTGTGAATTTTGGCCCAAAAAAGTTATCAGATCAATGGCAGATTTTAACCTAAGTCGTTTTATTTAACTTAAGTCGTTTCATGAGAGGATTGAAAGATTTTTTAACCAATCAAATTATAACATTTTTTAAATATTACAATCTAATTGGTAAAAAAATCTTCCCCTTCCCTCAGCCGAAACATACTATTAATTAAACATTTGAAATAAAAAAGAGGAGTACTAATGTTTTGAAAAAGAAAAAGTTATTATTTATTTTCTTCTTCTTTTAGAGAAAAAATGACAAAATTATGTTAGTACAATAAAAGAGAGTTCATTAAGGTGGTTTGAGAAAGCAAACCCCTAGTATATAAGCAAAATAAAATGTAGCCATAGAAGATGGACATTTATCAAAAACAACAAAAGTTAAAGAAAGTGATGTACTCATCTTGAGAAATTGGTTAGTACACATATGACTATCCTTATCGATATGTTGTAGTGTTGAGCTAAAACAATCTTCATGAGTTCTTTGCAACTCAAAACATTAGAGACATTAGCAAATAATAATTGAATAGTATAAAAAGAGTAAAATTTAACGTAAATTTTAGAAAATCTCTTCATAACAATAAAGTTTGAGGTTATCCTTTATCTTAAAGTTTAACACTTACTCTATTAATAATACTTATATTCCTAACAAACCCTATAATCTACTTGTTATTATGATCTTTGAAAATCCCTTCCCTATGAATAGGTTTGAGAAGGCAACCCCCTTAGTATTAATGTTTAATAAAATATAGATGAAGTTTATGCTAGCAAAATATACTAAGTTGCCTATTAAATAAATCAAATTAAAAAGGAAAAATTGATTAAAATTTAATAGTTTTATAAATAATAAGAGAAAATAATTTAGAATCTTGAAATAAGAATCCTTATAAAACTTGTCATTCTTTTTCTATTAAATTTCCTAAATAATGAACAACAACAAAGCAATCCAAAGAATTTTGAAATAAGAGAATCATCCATGCATTTACCTCATGTTTAGTTTAAAAGAAACAAAGCCTTCTCTACTCGTTTGGTTAGACTAAAATATAAAATAATGATAATGATAATGATAATAATAATAATAATAATAATAAAGGAATGAAAAACCTCTCACTTCCCCTCATTTCCCCTCTAATTTTTTATTATTCAAATAGATAAGTTTCTTTTTCTCTCCTCCCCCTCACACCCAAAAAGGCAAAAGTATTTACTCTTAATCAACCAATAAAAGAAATAACAGCATTCCTCGAATTCAAAATAAGGATAATTTTGTTTTAAATTCTCAATAAGTATGAATATTTTAATTATTAATATAGAGATATTAGCATTGATAATAAGGTCCCTAGTGATCAAAAAGCACTTCCCATCCCATGGTCATTTTTTTAAGAAGAAAAAAAAAAAATCTTTCCTCATATCAATTTACAATAATTTATAAAAAGTTACCATATAATTTTTTCTTTATAATATTAAATAACAAATGTACTGAGTAGTTAAGTTAAACTTGAATTGCATAATAAATATTGGGTTTTGTTATTAAAATAAATGATAAATTAAGTAAATACATTGAAATTTATTAAAATGTGTGTTGAACCCAATTTATAATAATTTATAAAAAAAAATATTAAAAAATAATGGTATTTTTAAGGGTACATTAAATGGAATCCCCATGAAAGAAAAGGGAAACTTGCCACCTTAAATAATATATTTGATTTGAAAGAAATGGATAAAAGAGAACAATGAGGTTTTTTTTTTTTTAGGCAACTCTCTTCCTGTGCAATAAAAGATAATCATCTTTCATCTATTAACTCATCTCACCCGTATATTATGTAATTCAAACTCTTGAACTCTTACCTTCACCGAAAGAATATTATCATTAAACTATTTAAATTGTTAGCAAAAAAAATGCATTTTATAACCAATCAAATTATAACATATTTAAATATTACAATCTAATTGGTTGATAAATTCATTACTTTCTTTCCTTCAAACCAAACACACCCTTAAGAAAGATTTTCAAATCTTAAAACATTTTTTTTTTGTAAAAATTAAGTTTTTTAAATAATTGCAAAGCTTCTTTAAACTAAAATATTAAATCAAAATATTACTACTAAAATATTAAATATTAAAAAGTGCACCTTTAAATTGAAACTAATTTAAAATTTATTGAAAATAATTAAAATATACCAAAATAATTCTAAAATATTAGATATAACATAAATAATGAAAAAAACATTATTGTAAGAAAAAACAAAAAATACTTTACCAAAATTTAACATAATATCCATTAATATAAGTTAAACCCCTAATTTAATTCTTTTATTTTATCAAAAAACCCTTTTTTAATCACTCTACGTAAAAAAACCTCCTTTGAGTCCCTAAAATTTAAAATTTAACTTTTTTTTTATCTCTTTGTTAAGTTTTTATCTTGTAACATGGTATTATAATGAAAATCTCAAAATAAATGGACTAAAATGGGTTTTCTTTTAAATAAAGGGACCAAAAGAGAACTTTTTTTTCAAAGTAAAAAGCCCAAAAAAGAGTTTTTTTTTTTCTAAGTAAAATGACCAAAAAGGGGCTAAAAATTTTGCCATTTTTTGGTCCCTCTACTTTTGAATATCCTTAGGCATGATGGTGACTCTCTTGGCATGAATAGCAGAGGTTAGTGTCCTCAAAGAGCCCCACAAGGTACGCCTCAGCTGCCTCCTGAAGCGACGCAACCGCACTGCTTTGGAACCTCAAATCAGTCTTGAAACCCTGAGCAATCTCTCTCACCAGCCTCTGGAACGGAAGCTTTCAGATCAAAAGTTCAGTGCTCTTCTGGTACTTCCTGATCCCCCTCAGAGCCACGGTTCCAGGCCTGAAGCGGTGTGGCTTCTTCACACCTCCGGTGGCCGGTGCCGACTTCCGAGCAGCCTTTGTGGCCAGCTGCTTCCACGGCGCCTTACCGCCCGTTGATTTTCTAGCGGTCTGCTTGGTGCGAGCCATTTCAAATTCGAAGAAAACAAGGGAAATAAGAGAGATTTTGGTGTTGAGTTGAGGAAAAAGGGATTTGGGAGGTCTTTTATAAGGGAAACTTTGGAAAAAGCGGCAAGATGAAAAATTTGTGTTTTCGAGATATTTGAATTAGCAAATCCAGACCGATGATTAAAAATACACTACTAAAGAAAATAAAGATCCGTGTCGTTCTGCTCTATTCACTGTAGCCGTTGATAAGTAAGCAATCTACGGTTCACGTTCATTCTCCAGTCCAAGATGTACCGCCTCAAGAGACAAACTCCATTGGTAGATTGCCATTGCACGCGGATCCTGATCTAAATAATGCTTACAGCTGTTCGTTACCTCTTAATCGACGGCTCAGATTCACTCATTCAAAACATTCGGAGAACCGGAAGAAGCACATAAAATCTATAGCACCCTTCTTGTTTCTTATAGTAGCGGAAGGTCTTAATGGCATCATATCGTCGGCTGTCGCGAAAAATCTATTCGAAGGAGTCCCAATGGGAGAAGGGAGTATGAATATCTCTCATTTACAATTCGCGGATGACACACTGTTATTAGGGGTAGCAACAGAAGAAAATATATGGACCTCAAAATGCATCATGAGGGCTTTTGAGCTCGTCTCCGGCCTAAAAGTAAATTATGGCAAAAGCTCTCTTATTGGAATCAATGTCGACAACCTATGGGAAAAGGAAATGACATGGCTATTAAACTGCAAATCAGGGTCCTTGCCGTGTAAGTACCTGGGTATACCTTTGGGTGCAGATCCGAGAAGGATAGATACATGGAAGCCACTGATCGACTCTTTTAAAAGAAAATTATCAACATGGAAGGGGCGCTATCTATCTCTGGGAGGCAGAATTACACTCATAAACTCTGTGCTATCTAGTCTACCAGTGTTCCTAATGTCTTTTTATCTCATCCCAAAGACCGTCATAAGGGAGTTAGACAAAATAAGGAGGAGATTTTTATGGGGGGGTGCTGAGGAGAGGAATAAAGTTGCATGGGTTGCATGGGAGAATATATGTCTTAACAAGCTTGAAGGGGGATTGGGTATAAAAAATATGTCATGTTTCAACAAGTCATTAATAGGAAAATGGTGGGGAAGACTGCTTATGGAAAAGGGGGGCCTGTGGAAGAGAGTCTTAGCTGAAAAATATGGGATCAAGGAAGGGAATTCGCTTACGTGCTTGAAGGAAGGCAGATCCCAAGGCTCTAAATGGTGGAGGGATGTGCGTAAAATAGATCAAGCGGAGGGTGCAAAAAATAATTGGGTGAGCTCAGGTTTTGTAGCAAAATTGGGGGATGGTGGATCTTTGAAGTTTTGGTCGGATGAATGGGTAGGAGGGAGTGCTCTCTCTAACAAATTCCCCCGCTTGTTTTTATTATCCACGGGCCAAAACGCAAAGGTTAAAGAAATGGGAACCTGGAGGAACGGTAGCTGGCACTGGAAACTACCATGGAAGTGTCAACTTCGTTCATGGGAGGAGGACCTTCAAAAGGAGCTATTAGAGATAATCAATTCGGCTCACCCAATTCAGAACAAAGAAGATCGATGGAGATGGCATCTCGAAAACTCAGGAACCTATACAACCAAGACTGCATATTCCCAACTCTCAAAAGGTGGCCCAAGGCCTGATGGAGACTTCAAGAGGATATGGAAAGCCCCCATTCCATCCAAAGTAAGTGCTTTTTGTTGGCAATTACTTCACAAGAAACTCCCCACAAAAGATAATCTTGCAGTTCGGGGAATTTTAACTGACCCATCTAGCTTAAATTGCTGTTGGTGTGATGCATGTCCCGAATCCCCTGACCACATGTTTTTTCATTGTAATTTGGCTTATTCTTTGTGGATGGAATGCTATAAGTGGTGGGGAGTGCATTATGTCATGAGTAATTCTTGTAGGATGGCCTTAGATCAACACATATGGACTGGGGGCAAAAAATTAATAAATAGAGGGTGGAACATCATTTGGTTTGCAGTGGTTTGGACTCTATGGCTGGGAAGGAACGACTTGATTTTTAACAAAAAGGAGGCAAAGGTTGACCGCTTCTTTGAGCTAGTTCAATCTCAATCTTTCTTTTGGGCTAAAAACATAGCTGGTATGGATGGATTTTCTCTGTCAGCTTGGGTCGAGAACCCAACAAATTGCTTAAAGATCAAAGTTATTTAGGAAGACAGTGATTGAACTAGAATTATTTTGGTTTTTACTCTGTTTTGCTCTGTTTCAGCAGCTGGTAGGATAAATTTTTGTAACCTGCTGTTCTGCTGTCCGTGTAAGTAATGGGATGGAATACCCCTAGTATTCCAATATCAATATACCATTTGCTTTTCAAAAAAAAAAAAAACTAAAGGTTCAGGCAAAAAAGGCCAGAAATGACGTGATTAAGATATTGAGAGAAATCCATGAGGAAGGGAAAGAATATATCTTGAAAGCAGTTGAGAACTCTCCTAAATATAAATAAAGTATTGATGATTTAATTAGACACTTCATTTTAAATATAAATAAAATGTTTACACATATTTTAGTTTTCAGAAAGACTTCAGAAAATTAAAATTGATAATAAAGACTATTTAGCTACCCTTAAAGCAGCCTTATCATGGAAAATAAAGTAAAAAGAAGTAAATGGCACATATTACTCCTAAATCAGCTGAGCCTTTAAAGACTAAGAACAAAGCTGGCGTCACTCTTTTACATGATATACCTTGTTGGCAATCATTTGATGATGGAATGACTGTAGGGGTAAGATATATTCTTGAAGTTTAGAAACCTCACTAAAATCATAACTTGAGGAGATCCACTTGGTTTTTTTTTTTTTTTTACAAATGCAATGGTTAGTAAATTAGGTTAGTTGATTGTTAGAAATTGGGGATTCGATTCCCAAACGAGGGCGAATGCCATCACTTCTTCATCGAGGAGCGCGGCCCAACCAGTGGGCCGCATGGTAGAGTTCGAGATCCACTTGTTTATTTACTTTATTTTTGGGTTGTTAGAGATAAAAAAAAAAAATGGAGACTAAAATGAAATGGGCCACACTCCTTAAAGCCCAACAGTCTAGCAAGCCCGTTGGCATCTTAACCCAAAACTTTTAATTTTCACACGCAGACCCGCGCATGTTTGATTCATTCGCCGTCAACGTAAAAGGATGTTTTATAAGTTGAAATAATTTTACAAATGTCAAGGTCTGTAATCGTATTTGTACAGAAGATTGTGAGATGCATATATACTTTTTGTTATTTTGAACTATATTTTTGGATCTAGATCTTTACACAGATTATTTTTAAATAATTTGTCCATCTTATAGTTTTGAATGAGTAGCGAACTTTTGTTTTCAACCATTAAAGCTTAATTTTTCAAATTTAATTTATTTATTTTTGAAATTTTAAGTGGGTTATTAACAGCTTGTTAATGAGAAACTTGAATTGGAGCGTTATGCTCTCTATTTTCAGCTTATGTTCTGCCCCTTTTTCTTCTCCATTTTGTCTCTTTTTTGAACCATGAAGCAAAATAATATGAATAATAACAATACTAATAATAATAATGATTCATGTTTTATAATTTAGACTGTATATCAAAATATAATTTATTTTATGAATTTATTAAAATATCTTGGAGAATATTTTAGTAAATTCATAGGATAAATTGCACTTTTAATGTATAATTCACTTCATAAAACATTTTTTGATAATAATAATAATAATGATGATGATAATAATAATAATAAAAGAAAAATTATTAGTACATATTAGTTTGACATATTCTAATTTAATTATTAAAATATAATATAAGTGTAATCCATTTAACTGATTTTTACATCTTACATGCATAATTACATTTTTAAGTTTATTTACGTTTACTTTTAAATTAAAAAAATAATTTTTTAATAAATATATTAAATCAAAATATATACTAGTTACTGTCCAATAATCTTCTCTTTTTGGTCTTCTAGATTTTAAGAGAATAGATTATTCTTGGTCTTCAAGACTTTAAAAGAATAGATTATTCCTTGTTCTTTTCTTCCCACAATCTCTTCCTTTATTCCCCTCATAACGTTGTTGCGTATCATACAAATGTAGCTTTTCTAAAAAAAAAAAAATTCAACTGATGATTATTTGTTCTAGCGGCTTTATAATTAGGGAAAGTTTTTCTAAATGTTTTTTTATTGGATTTATTTAAAATTTTATTT
>BPVZ01000007.1:3992574-4010349 GCA_020521535.1 Rubroshorea leprosula
TCCTCAAAGAGCCCCACAAGGTACGCCTCAGCTGCCTCCTGGAGCGCCGCAACCGCACTGCTTTGGAACCTCAAATCAGTCTTGAAATCCTGAGCGATCTCTCTCACCAGCCTCTGGAACGGAAGCTTTCGGATCAAAAGCTCAGTGCTCTTCTGGTACTTCCTGATCTCCCTCAGAGCCACGGTTCCAGGTCTGAAGCGATGTGGCTTCTTCACACCTCCGGTGGCCGGTGCCGACTTCCGAGCAGCCTTTGTGGCCAGCTGCTTCCGCGGCGCCTTACCGCCCGTTGATTTTCTGGCGGTCTGCTTGGTGCGAGCCATTTCAAATTCGAAGAAAACAAGGGAAATCAGAGAGATTTTGGTGTTGACTTGATGAAAAGGGGATTTGGGAGATCTTTTATAAGGGAAAACTTGGAGAAAGCGGGAAGATGAAAATTTTGTGTGTTTTCGAGACATTCGAATTAGCAAATCCAGACCGTAGATTAAAAGGTATTATCGACGGCTATACGAACTTGGAAGTCATGATCCGCGTCATCACAAAAGATGATCTAGGCCGTTCATTGAATATTAAGAGAGGACAAACGCCGATTGCAATCGTACGGCAGACGAGACGTTTCTATGTAGGGCCGGTGGACTTCATTTATATTGGGCCACGTTTTCAGAGTTGAAAAAAAGGTAAAGAAGGATTTCTAGGCCCATTACCGATCCGATTGGAATTTATTTTGTTTTTTTTCTAAATCTTGCCGTGTCGTAGTGGTTTAGTCATATCAAAATGCACCAGGTAAATGTATGTGGTGAGCATTTATTGCTTGAGCAAGATTTTAATCTCGAGAAATGGATAGAAAGTTAAGAAACATCTTGATCAAAGGGAAAGAAATTTCATGCTCTTGGTCACATGAGGCTATTAAGTCACACTATACAAGACCAACTGATGTGAAATTTCCCTGCAACTTCCACAAAATTAATTTGCTTTGTAGTGATTGTGTAGGAGCAAGAAAAGCATTAGATGGTTTCTCAATATATATAGTTCTAAAGATAGAAATATACAAAGACACCCACTATCTTCAATTTGTTCCAGGAATAAATTTTCATTTTTCTTTTTCGTCAGCTCCTAATGCCAAAAAGATGAAAGGAAGCTCAACATCATATGTAGTTTTTCTTCATGTTGCCTCAAAAGAAAATAACAAAAGAAACGGAGAGATGAAAGGGACATAAGCTTTTTTGCAGCATTGTCTAGATTACATCAATGGCATCTTCTCTAATCTCTATTGGGATTGGGGTTGCAAAAAGATGTCTAGCATTGTTAGGTATCACAAATTTCCAAGGAAACAGAAAGGATATATGCATTGTCATCAAACAGACGAGTGTTTTGGATAATGTACCTAAGCCTTCATGATACAATATATAAGGTCTGTTTGGTAGAGGTTTTATTTTTTTAATATTGTTTATGAGTCATAAGTTTAAATTTTTATTAGAAAAAAAATTTAAAAATTGCTCTTAAAAATAATAAAAGATAAATAGAAAAAAAATTATAAAAAACAAGATTATAAAAAGTAAAAGTTTGAAAATTTTTAAAATTTGTTGTTTATTGTTTATGATTTTTTTAAAATTAAAAAAAATTAAAAAATGTAAGTTTTTAAGAAAAAAAATTTAATTTATGAAATATAAATAGTATAAAAAACTAAAACATTTACAAGATTCACCAAACATACTCATAATATTGTTTGATTTGTGCTAAGAGGCGTGATAATCACAAAGAATGAAAGGAAAAAAGAAAAAAGAAAAAAAAAAAACGATGCTAATGTTTGTTCCATCTTGGAATCCACCCTTCGCAAAAGTGGAACAAGCAGAACAGGACAACAACCAAGACATTATGCCATGAATCCAGCAGGAAAAGTAAAATAAATACTCAGTACTTTCTGCTTTCGCTTAAAGAAAAATACTTGGTGTATATGGCAGTTAGAGGTGGGCTTGTGAGCATTTCACAGGAAAAATAAAAGAAGAATCAAAACCAGCTTTTGCTGCATAATGTTGCTAGGACTTCGTTGGATATGTTCTTGTTCACTCCTGTTCCATTGCTTTCCAGCACAGACACCATAACCAAATTACTCTCTCTTGTTTCCTTACAAGTAAGGCTGGAAGTGAAAGGGAAAGGGGTTGCCTAGATCATCCCTAGCAGCAAGCTAGAATAATAAATTAGATATTCTCTTTTAAGGTGAGAACAAGAGAGAGTGCAAAAAGGTTTTGTGAGAGCAGGCAGCCTAGTACAAGGATGGATGGGTAGGATTGGGAAAACATGTGGCCAAAAATACAAATGGGGTAAGGGTTGATGTTGATGGGGGTCCATTATAAGATGAATCATTGCTCATAGTTGTGGAACATGGCATAGATCATTCCTTGGAGAAAATAAATCTCTAGCAATTGGAAGCTTTGATCATTGTGTCTGCTTTTGGGTCTTTTATGTAGTTAGTCTATTGAACCATTAACATAGAATTTAGTATCCATAGTCTATTGAACCCATTAACATAAAATTTAGTATCCATAAAAAGCAAAATAAAGACATAACAAAGCAAAGAGTACAATTCCTATGGGGAAGCTGGACTCTTGTTTCAACCCAAATTTTGGTAGATTTTGGATGAAGAACTGTCCAAATATGCATGACCAAAATTATTGAGAAGACCATGTATTAAATGACATGATGAGAAATAACCCATAAGAAAACTTGAATTAAAAGAAACATCTTTGCTTTAATGACTTGTCAATGCTATATAGAATGATGAAAAAGTAAAGTTTCCCCACCTAATTAATAACAGTGAATTGGACTATCATTATCTTTGTTATTGTGAAGACAAAACTATTGGCTCAATGAACTGCAAGAGAGAGGGTGAATTGTACAAGTTCAAGTTCATTCAATTTTTAAGCCATAAATTACATGTTTAGATTAACAAATTAGTAATTTAATATATTTTATAATCATATAAAAATTATAAGTACAACAAAAACCAACTAAATATCAGGCTTAGATCTCATTTTCTTACTCACTTCACTTATATGTTTATTATTCGAACTCAAAACTTTTACTTAAACAAAATTAATAGTGGACCACTTCAATTGTTTATACCTTTAATCTCATGTTAATTAGGTAGAGGATTGTTAATTTAATTTCGATTTTTTTAACCAGTACCTTAGGATATAAGTTAAGAGTAATTTTTTATTATAAATGTATATAAAAATTATAAAAACTAATATTAATTTTAATATCAATGCTAAGTGGGTAAATTTAATTAAATAGTTAATAAATTAAATATTAATTTTTATTTTTTAATTATAAATCTATAATAAAAAATATATTTAATATATTTTTAACTTATATTATAAGGGTACAAGTTACACAAATCTATTTAATTCTTATTAACTTTAAAACAAGTAGAATGAAAGCTTTATGCATGTGGAGGTTGACAAAACGAGCTTACTTTTGGATGGGAGTGGTTGGGTTAAAAAAGATACTAATTATGTCCCTAACAAAAGTACTTATGGGAAACAACAAACTCAAGACATTGAAAATGTCAGTAATCCTACATGGAATTCCATTAGAAATAAACAAAAAGATAAATCCATATTTAATATTACTTTCGTTTACTTCAAAAATACCCTTTAGTTCCTTGAAATACTCCATTTAGCCCCCCAAATAAATATTCTTGTCTTGGGACTCACATGATACTAAATATAAGATGGTCATTTTTTTCCCTCTTTTTTAGGGTTTTAAGAATTGATTTTTTTTTCGTTATTTTGGTCCCCACAGTTGCATTATTTCTCGCAAGATTAACTGTTCAAAGTAGAATGGGATGGACCAGTGAGTGGGGAGGCACTGGATGCTTCTGTCCCCCCATCTCCACTCCTTTCGGCGAAATCTACATTTGGACAGCTCACTTGACCAATTTACCCTCACACTTTTTAGTCTAATACGCTTTGTTTTCATATATAAAATACTAACTTAAAGAAAAAAAAATATTTATTTTATTCATAATTGTTGAAATTTTGTTTAAGAGTTAATGGTCTCATCTTCCTAACCAATGAAAAGTTGCTTCTGAAAAAGATGATGACTTTAACAGGAAAAGATTGTGGATTCCATATTTAAATAATGAAAATTTTAATTGAAAGATTTTATATTTAAATTATTAGACTTTGATGTAAAAAATATATATGTTGGATTTTATCTTAAACACTTTGATATATATCTTTCTTTAAAAAAAAAAAAAACAATTAGGGAAAGGAGAAAGTTATTAATTGAAAGCTCTCAAAGATTCAAATTCCTCACATGGAGCTTCTGAGCTTTGATTTAAGGGAACCACTAAGTCATTAGTCGATTCTCTTAAAAATATAATTTGTACTCAATTTTGACATTTGTAGAGTTAAAATTGGTAATACACGTATACTTAATTCTAACAATAAAAAGATGTACGTCTTTGTACCGGTCCAAATGACTCACAGAAAAATTATATTCTATAAGCTTAAAACAAAACAAGTCTAATCAACAATAAATGTGGGTCTAACACAAAATTCACCGTAATCAATCAACCTCTACTCATATGATTAATTATTGTGATTTGAGGAAGAAAGTTGTAGTATAACACACACTGTACTATGTTTTTTTTTTGGTCCAACACACAGTTCCATTATGAGGAGTGAGAACCACTATTTGTGGGTGTGGTTGACCACTCACCATTTAGGTGAAGTTATTTAAAAATTATTTAGTTTGATTAATATTTTATTTTAAAAAATTAATATATTTTGATATTTAAAATATTAAAATATTTAATTATAATCATTAAGTATATAAAATATGGTAGTACTTGGACTTAGTGTCATCAAGTCACGTTTAAAGTGTATCTTTTTTTTTTCAGACAATGGTTTGAATTTAATTTTTTGTAAATTTGTTGAAAATATATATAGTATAGTATAAATTTTAATTTTATTAAATTTATTATGTAATTATTATTAAATGTATTAATATTTTTAATATTAAAATATATTTATTTATTTATTTATAGTTTTTTAAATAATTAATTATAATATTTAAAAATATTAATTTATAAATTAATTTTAACATATTAAATAATAAATATTAATTATTTTATTAATTATTAATTATTAATAACAATTAAATTATACAAAATTAAACAATCATAATAAAATAGTGAGTTGCAATCACCACATAACCGCATCTCCGTTAGGATAGTGGAAGTCATCTTGTGTTTTTGAAGATACTGAAAAGTAATTATGCACCCCCCACCACTTCACTATGTGGGTCTCTGTTATTTTAGGAAACTATGGGCATTTTGGTAAACTGGAATCTCGTTGAACCATTGCAACATTGAGTCAAAATTACTCCTCTCTTCTCTCTCACACTCTCTCTGCTTCACATGTTATCATTCTATTAATTCATGAGCGTGCCAAGACAAAAGCATATTGGATTTGAGGTACCCTACAATTCCATATCTCTCTTCACGTTTCTGGTTATCCATGATTCTACTACGTTGGATAGATATCATCTTCGACTCTGCAAATCAAGTCCAACCATTGGATACCCATGTTTTAATCTTCCTTGGTGTTTGTTTTTCCTGAAGATTTCAGGAATTGTGTGACTTTGATTTTGTTTTATTGTTTGGGTGTATGCTCATCCTCTGTACATGGCAGCGGCTACCACGGCTTCACAAATCTTTCAGGGTCGTAATGGAGACAACAACAGCAATGAGGTTAGCAGGCAGGAGATACAAGCTGCCATTGCTAAAGCAGTGGAGCTGAGGGCTTTACATGCAGCTTTGATGCAAGGAAACAGTCCTGCTAATCTCAGATACTCTACCTCTGCTTCCCCTGCTTCCCACTCTGTTCCTCAGTTCTCTGCTCAAGATTACCCTGTTTTTACCCCTGTGAGTATTGCTTTTTGATTAGTCCTCTATGTTTTTTTTCATCAATCTTAATGCATTTTTTAATTGTTTAATTTTCTTTACTAAATGACAGTGCTTTATAATCTATTCTATGTTAATTGAATTCCCTCCATTAGATTTGACTAGCTTCTGGGTTTTTTTTGAATTTCAATTATGGTTTTTTAGCATTTTACAAAAAGGGTTTAGCCTTTATTAAGCTTTAGGAAAATTTTGACAGAGTTATGAGGATGAACCATTACATGGGTACCAATTTCCAACAAAGCATAGTGCATTATCTGGAAGTTGGGATGAGTATGGCCTAGAAGGGGGAAATGGAAGTGAAACTACTCTATCAGATTACAGGAAGGAGAGTTCAGCATCAAGGAAAGGATTCTTTCCTGGTTTGACCACATTAGAATCTCATGTTTGTCATGCTGAAAATCATTTCCCAACTGGTTCTAGCACGAACCACACTAGTGTTCTTCAGACATCACCAGGAACTGAAGTCTACAAGTCAAGTAAGGGGAACAATTTGGGGGACTTCAAGTCAGTTTCATCCTGCAATAGATGCAAGCCTGCTGTCCTAACAGCTGAATCCGAAAATGTCATGAGGAGTGTCAAGAACTCTAATACTGTGGTGCCATTGACAGATTCTCACTCATCAGTTCAGTCTCAACCAAAGAGCCGTGGAGTGATTTCACGGTTGTTCCCACGGTTAAAGAAGAAAAATAAGAATGAGAATTCACCGAATCGGACAGAGTCTGAGGAGGTTTCACAATTTTACAAGGAGCTGGGAATGCTGTCAGTTGAAACATTGAAGAGGGCGCTGATAGAAGCAAATGAGAATAGGGATGCAGCACTCATGGAAGTCGCTGAAATGAAATCTTCAGTAGGGGAGCTAAGGCAGAAGCTGGAGTACTTGGAAAGTTACTGTGAGGAGCTTAAGAAAGCCTTAAGGCAAGCAACAACACAAGCAAAGGATTCTCTAGTCCACGAAAGGCTTGGAAATTTTCCTAGGAGAGGGAAATCCATTGATGGGAATGGAGAAAACTCGATGCCTGTCAGTGAGGAAGTAATGGTAGAAGGCTTCTTGCAGATAGTATCAGAAGCAAGATTGTCGGTGAAACAATTCTGCAAGACACTCACTGGACAGATTGAAGATTCTGATAATACTCTAACTGAGAATTTGAATTTGCTTCTTCAACCATATAAACTGTCATTGAATTCAAAGTACACAAAGGCAGTGCTGTACCATTTGGAAGCTATCATAAACCAATCACTCTACCAAGACTTTGAGAATTGTGTGTTTCAGAAGAATGGCTCTCCAAAGATCTTGGATCCACAACAAGATCGCCAAGCACAGTTTTCATCATTTGTTGCGCTGAGAAATCTAAGCTGGAATGAAGTACTGAGGAAGGGGACGAAATACTACAGTGAAGACTTTAGCAAGTTTTGTGATCAGAAGATGAGTTTGATCATCGCAACGCTGAATTGGACTAGACCATGGCCTGAACAACTGCTTCAAGTTTTCTTTGTTGCTGCCAAATGCATATGGTTGCTTCATTTGCTTGCATTCTCATTCAGTCCCCCATTGGCAATTCTTAGGGTTGAAGAGAACAGAACCTTTGATTCCCATTACATGGAAGACATGTTCATGGACAGGCAAAGGGCACATGGTTCTAGCCGGGTCAAGATCATGGTGATGCCAGGATTTTATGTTCAGGATAGGGTTTTAAGGTGTAAGGTTCTTTGCAGGTATAAATCCGTAGCTTAAGTAACTTTGTATTCTTTTCTGCAATGTTTTTCCAAGGGCCCTTATAATTAGAAAAGCTTGTAACTAGCAGAAAGTAGACGCTAATAACTGTCCAAATTGGATTCCTCTATTCCTATTTATCATGAATTGGGAAAGAGGATTGAGGACGAGGTAAATCTCTGCAGGTTCAATTGAAAATTGCTTTGAAAGGATATTTGATAGTATAATCCCAATTAATGCAATTGAAAAGGAACTATTGGTTGACAGTGGGAGTCAAATCTAGACACGGGCAGGCTGAGTGTTTTTTCTTATCAATTGAGCCACCCCTCATACACCCCCTCGTCAATCAATAAAAAGTAGCAATCCATGTCAATGTCATTAATCTGTGAAAAAGATAAACTAGATTTGGAAATAACAGCATTCATCAACTCAAGAATCTTTAACTTTTTCAATTCCTATAGTAGGCTTTATTAGAAATTGATGAGCAAGCATACTAATTTTATTTTCAATTCTTTTTTTTTTTTTATTAAACTGCCGTAATTTTGGAGTAAGAAAATAATACTTAAATATAAAATCCAAGATTTTGGTGTCCTGACATCTCCCTCAAAGGGGAGTGACCACAAGGCCACTTAATGTCGAACTATGAAGAAAACAATTAATACCATTTAAAGTCCTCATTGCAAATTACCCTAACCTCAACTTCTTTGTCATAAAACTTAAAATTAGGGTTGTCAAGGTACATAGGCAAGATTAAGGTGATGAGGAAAAAGGATTAGCGTTTGCATTAATTAATAGTACTTGGCCATGTTAACTGGTCTTAGTATTGGCCGCCTTACTTAAATCTTAGAATTGAACAAGAATTAACATAGTGATGAGAATGCATATCACAGTAATGAAAACGTGTTTGTGAGGCAGGTTTTTAAGTCATGTTTGATAGTTGTTCCATTTCCCTCCGGGCTGCTTGTTATACTCAGAATTGGGCTGAAATATTATCAAATACGCCAAACACGATGCCTGACAAGATCTAACCAATGTAACTTGCAAGATATCCTCCCAAACCAAACAGGGTCGTAGTGTTTATCAAATAAGCGTTGGGTCAGAAGCCAAAGCTATAATGTAGAGCTTCAAAATAAATGTCTTCGCGATTATAGTGAATAAAACATTGACCAAAATGAAAGAAAGCAAACATGAAACTGATGGATTTCTGGATGAATGAAATTCAAGAAGTCAGATTTAAAATGAAGAAGATACAGGTGAAAATACAGGTTTGAGTTTTCATTTTTCCAGACTTTCTCTCATTCATAGATTCTTCATACATAAGCAGCTTACATAAAGAGAGGGATTACATTGTTCAGTATCCCCTCAATGTTGGGAATTAAATCCACTTCTCTCCAAGCTATATTACCATTGTTGGGAATTTAAATTTCTCTCTCCAATCTCCAAAAGCACTTGTTAGAATTTAACTTACACCAGGCCGATTGATGAAAAATATCACTTCAAAATTATGCAAGTGACTTAAAAAATAAAGCAACATAATAAGGAAGAAGAGTACTCAATTTAAAATGAAAAAAATTACCTTTTGAAGTGAGGACAAAATTAAATCACGGAGACGAAAAAAAAAATTCATTATTAAGAAATGGTTATTAGAAACCCAATCTCAATATTCTCAAGAAACTCTTAATTTCTTTCAAAAACACTCTTTTGATTTTGTACTTTCTCTCACATGCCTAGAAACTCTCAATAGCCTCTAAGAAACTCTCATTAGGCACTCATGACTACCAAGCCCTTTTCAACACTTTAATTAAGTAGATAAATTTCACAATTTTGATATCCACTGACAGTGGAGGCACCCTCTCTCACCACCATATAGGGCTTGTATTATAATCACACCACACTCTTTTTGTTTCACTTACACATATCTTATTTTGGATTTACTAGTAACACATATTTATATTTGATTACAAATACTGGAATTAGGTTTGGAGTAAAAGTCTATATCCCACTTCAATTTGGAGTTTACAATTTTTTCTCTATTTAAAATCCTTGTCAATTTTGCATTACCACTCCAACTGCATGTATATGTTTCAGAACCTTTTAGATAAGTTCTGAAACTTGTCAAAATTGCAACGATATCGACTCAAAAAGCACAAATATTCTGAAACTTTTTGCCATGTTCCAGAACCTCTGCAACTCTGCTCTGAACTTCAATTAATTTCTTTAATAAATTGAAGACATAAATTCCAATGCTCAACAACATAGAGAATTACATTTAATGTTTGCATGATTGCCGCATTTAGGGACGAACCCTAGTAGAAGGGGGTAGTGGCCCCCGTAAGCTTTTAAAAGTTGTTTTTAATATTTAGTTCATTGACACACAAAATTAGCGATTGATATAATATCTATATAAATTATGGAAAATGCTATTGGAATAATTATTTTGTTTTATCTTTTTATATAATTTGATATATCATTAAAATGATTGATTCTTTTAATTCATGTGAGATTTTTAATTCATGTGAGACTTTTAATATTAAATACATTTACTCATTTAACGACATGTGAAAATTGTATAAAAAAATGAAACAAAAAAAATTATCCCAACAGTATCACCCATAAATTATGTACTGACGTAAATGGATCATGACTTACAGAAAATTTAAAATTTTGCACTCGTGAGCCATAACCTAAAATTCTGGCTTCGTCCTTGGCTGCATTGATGGCTACAATGCTTCATTTACTGCCAACTGCACTTATGCCTTAAACATCCAAAAATTATTAATATCAACACAAAAGTACACCCGACATATCAATTAAGAGAGTTGCAATGCAAACAGCTACCTTACTCTTAACAGAAACATTATGGAAAAAAAAAAAAAACAGCATAAAAGGAGCCTTTAGACCCACATCCCTTCCAAGAAAAATCAAGCACTGTTTTTTTCCATTTTTCTCACGAGTCACCAGACCAGACTCACCACCGCCATTTCCTTGAATTGCAAGCTATGGCGACTGAGAACATAGTCATGTTCCCGTTCATGGCACAAGGCCACATACGTCCTTTCTTAGCATTAGCTCACCAAATAGCAGCAAGATATGGTCACGCCGTAACTTTGATCAACACCCCTCTCAACATCAACAAACTGAGATCATTCCTGCCTCCAAACTCCTCCATCCGCCTCCTCGAAATCCCTTTTTGCAGCTCCGATCACGGTCTCCCTCCCAATTCCGAGAACACAGACGCCCTTCCTTACCCTCTCATGCTCCGCCTCCTCCAAACTACTCACTCATTCAAACCATCTTTCCGAGGTCTCATCTCCGATATCGTCCATGAACAGGGCAGGCCTCCACTCTGTATCATTGCAGACATGTTCTTCCCTTGGACTGCAGAGGTGGCGAATGAGTTCGGAGTTTTCCATGCAATCTTTAACGCCGGTGGAGGGTATGGCATGGCGGTTTTTCACTCTCTCTGGTCAAACTTTCCGAGGATGAGATTAAGCAGTACAGCTCCCGATTATCCAATTCCGGGGTTTCCTAAATCATCTCGAGTTCAAGTGAATCAGATTCCGTACGATCTTAGAACTGCAGAATGCTTTGATTCGTGGACTCTGTTTATAAAAAAAGTTTTACGTGAATGGTTGGATTCTGATGGTCTTTTGTTGAACACCGTGGAGGAGTTTGATCCCATTGGTTTGACGTATTTTAGACAGCAATTGAATCGCCCTGTGTGGCCGGTTGGGCCTATTCTTCCGATTGAAAGCGGAGCTCGTGCTGCCGGGCAAGGAACTGGAATCGAATGGAGCCTCTGCAAGAAATGGCTTGATTCCAAGCCTCCAAATTCAGTCCTCTACATTGCATTCGGCTCTCAGGCGACAATCTCTGCGTCCCAAATGATGCAATTAGCAATGGCGCTGGAGGCCAGCGGGAAAGATTTCATCTGGGTTATTAAGCCACCATCCGAGGATGACGAAGTTTCCAAATCCAACGTCGGTAAATGGCTGCCGACTGGGTTTGAGCTACGAGTTCAGAGCTTGAACCAGGGGCTTTTGGTACCCAATTGGGCTCCACAGGTCCAAATTTTGTCCCACAAATCTGCATCGGCGTTTCTGAGCCATTGTGGGTGGAACTCGGTACTTGAAGCTTTGAGCAGGCGTTCCGTTAATGGCATGGCCGATGATGGCAGAGCAACATTTCAATGCAAAGATGTTGGCAGAAGAGTTTGGGGTTTGCATTTGGGTGGCGGAAGGGAGTGTTTGTGAAGTTCGACATGAAGACATATTGGAGAAGATTAAAATGGTGATGAATGGAACAGAAGAAGGAAAGGAAATGGGACGGAGAGCTCGGGGGGTTAGGGATTTGATCAAGAACGCCATGAAAGAAGAGAAAGGTTTCAGAGGATCCTCTGTGAAAGCCATGGACGAGTTCCTGCATGCTGCATTGGTGAAGAGAAAGTGGGAAAATAAAAATGGAGTTTGCTTTGACAATTAGTCCAAACAATGTAAAAAATAAATGTAAGAAAGGAAGGCATACAAACATTACTTGTGCTTCACGCCGACCACTTGACACTTCACTGTCATGGACAAAGAGGTTCATAATCATCTCAAAGATTTCATAAATAAACAGCAATTCCTCAAATTACAGCAATTTCTAAAATCAAAATACACCTCAAAATTGTCTACTTCTTGCATTCTAAGGATTTCCTTTTGAGTACATATACTATCATATATCTATGCATACATAAGATTACACTATCACCGTTCTCATTCTGTCTGTGTAAGAATTTTTATCAGCTTAGTTTCTGATATAATGCCTGGTTCTTTAAAAAGAACAGAACCCGGAAAGAATTAGGCTATCAGGTCAGGATGCTGTTGGACTGGCAGAACCGCTCCACCAGAAGCTGACTGAAAAACTTGGCGTAAGGGATCGCACGTAGTGCCACCATTTTGGGGGGATGTAAAGCATTTCCCCTTCCTCTAAAATACAGTCCAGAAATTCTAAGTCATGCACCTTTGGGAACTCTACCTCATCTATGTTGTCTAGATCGACCTTCAAAGTTCAAGCAGGGGATGTTCAATCAGTATATAAACACATCTCAAATCATCTAAACAGGTATAAAGAAGTGGAGACCTATAGAAAGCAAGATGAAGGATGCTTGGTCTCACACAAAAGAACATAAAGACTGTCAGAGCATGTGGCTTTAAACTATTGAAATTCGACACTGAAGAATTAGAAACTACAGAATGGTAAGGCATTTATGCAACATTAAAACCAGCCAAGATTCTATATGTTGACTTAATCAATTGTGTGCATGTGTTTTCTGTGTTTATGAAAGGAAAGAAGCATATATAAGAAATAACATAGACGATATGCTGGATTACTATAAATCCTATCATGAAAAGTAACAAAAATTCTTGCAGATAGGCTGAGTCTTAAAGAGGGGACCAAGTTAGCAGCTACCTGGCTGGAATTTTTAAGCATTGTTTCAGAGTATGGGTAAAGCTCCTCAGTCAATGTTGCAGCATACAGTCTTACATACTTCTTGCCAACAACCTGAAAAAACAGGAAACAAATATTTACTTGTAATATGAAAAAAAGAGAGCTAAATATAATTTCCCTAAAAAAATAATATGATAATGGATCCTCTGCTTTTTTCTTAATTGTTATATCAAAATTCTTTACAAGATATAATTTCCAGTGCCAATGTTTGAACTTTGAATCTGCATCACCTAGGACTACCATGACAAAGAAAGAGAAAAAACCATAGAATGCAGGCATGTTGCATGTGTCTCTTGGGTGCATCAACAGATATGTTCAAGGGTTTGACGTGGGTATCTTTCACCCATGTATATACATTAAACTTTAGCGTACACTTTAGCATTCAAGATCCCAAGTCACAAAAACTAAAGAAGGGGGGATTTGGGGGTGTGGGGTAGGGTTAAATACAGGTTCATTTGAAAGAAGTGATGAGTCCGTTGCTGATCAAAATACTAAGTGAGTGCATCTAAGTTCACAGTAAGGCAACACTAAGTCATGCATGACCAATCTTCCTACTAACTCTATATATACCAAACCAAAAAATCCTACCAACTCTACAATACCTGTGCAAGTATATTATGGTGTGGATCATGGTGCAATGGTGTTACTGTCCCAGCTGGACCAAACCACGCATTTACAGACCTTATCTCCCCACCACCAGCATAGCAGTAGTCAGGAATACAAATGTCCTTCTGTAGCTCAATTATCTGACATTTTAATATAACATCAAGCTATTATACATTACAAAGTTATATCATCCAATGCATTACACATATATAAAGGGAATAGAGTCAATAGACATACCTGATCAAACAACTGATGTTGTGCAAGATATGTGCGAACTGCAGAAGAACAATCATTAGATTGGATCCTCTCAAGAAACTGAGAAAATGTAATAAGTTCTTGCTTCCACTCAGGGCATAAATAATTTTTCCCAACCTGCAAATCATTGCTAACTTTCACTTAATTTTAGTGATAAAAATTACTATGTAACCATCTCAGCAAATTGGTTTTCCATGTTTTCAAGAGGAAACATTCCAGGAAAAAACTAGGACATGAAGGCATTGTCCTCTCCAATATTCATCTAGCATCTCAAGCTACAACTTGAGCAAATTTTCTTTCATGCCAGGTGTGGAAAAATTAAGAATATACCATAGCAAGTCTAAACCATGGAAATACTTACAAATTTTAGTATTATAAAATAACTTAAAATTTCTGAGGAATAATGTGTAAGCTACCATTTGAAGAGAAAACAGCAGAAAATAGCATTCTTGGTGCTGAAAGATTAATCACCTCAACTGGAACTGTACGATCACCAGCAACCCTTGTTAGGTAATCCAAGTCATTCCACTTTGTTCTGGCTGGCCAATGAGCCATACAATCAGTAATTATGACTGGAGAACCTAAAAGAAAATATTCATGTAGAAATCCCTCCAAGGAAAGGGCGGACCTCTTCACCACAATCTTACAAGACAATGACCTGACTGGTAAAACCTTAAGTACCTACGAATTGAAATAAACAACCATTAGAAGGAATATCAGATACTACATAACCTTACAAAATTATCCCTTTATCTGCAAGTGAACACCTAACAAATAGGTATCCGAAGCATTTCCACAACTAGAGTGACAGAAACAAGTAAATCACAGCACATTTCACTGCTCAACTTCATACTCTTTAAGCACTACTCTCTTCCTTTTTCTTTTATCTTGAAAAAAAGTGCATTCTTTGGATTAACTCAATGTGCTTTCTGACTATGGTGCTTCCATCTTGCTCCTAAAGCATGCAATTCATACACAACATTGCTCTCAATGAAAAAAAAAAAAAAATCCTGAAAATCTACTAAACCAATCATTAATAGCACACATCAAATAATCAAATATCAAACAATTTTATCATATGGCATTACCAAACTTAAGAGGAAAGAAAAAAACTTCAAATGCCCTGGTGGTGGCGGATGTACTCAAGGAAAACGAACCTTACCTCGGACTTATCAAAATTTTCCGGGCAAAGCAGCTTCGGACGTCCAGAATTTCGGGGACCCTCGTTCCGAATAGCAGCTTTGTCATTCTGCCGCCCTGTTTTGGCTTCCAAAACAACTTCGATTGCAGAGTCTAAGTCTTTCCTAAGCAAGGGGCCTCCCATGATGATGCCCATGTCCAGAGCCCTAAGCGCGTCCTTGAACTCCCCATTGGAGAAGTGAAACTTGGCGACATAAAGGCAGGCCATGGAATAAGCGTCCCGCCAAACGGGGAGCACGGAGTGCCAGGGCCCAGAATGGAGCTGCTCCCAGGCCATCTCACGCGCCACCTCGGCTGCGCGTTGGTCGCCGGAAGCTGCAAGCGACGCCATGCGGGCATAGGCGTAGCCGCCATGGGAAGTGATGGATTGAAGCAAGGCTTGGGATTCAGAGTCCAACGTCGGGGTCAAGAGTGTGGCGGTGGCGGAACCAGCGGTGGACATGGGTTGCGGCGAGTGCAGTGCCCTGTGGCAACGGCGATCAAGGAAGATCCTTACGATGGTCGGCAAATTGGCAAGTAATTTAATGATTAGTTTGATACGGAATGATATTTGGTGGTCTAGGGGATATTTATATGAATCTGTGCAGTAAATAAACGGTAAAATGGTAAGAGTAATTTACAAAAAAAAAATAAAATAAAATTATTTGTTCGTTATTTAACGAGAAAAAATAATAACTTTAGGATAAAAAATAATAATTTAATGATTATATATCACATTAATAATAAAATAAGTAAGTTAATTTTTGTACAAAATGATTAATTTGAGGTAAATTAATAAACAGTAACAATCAAATTAAAAGTTCGTACAATAATTTAGGAATCAAATTAAACATTTTTTTAATTCAAGGATCAAATTAAAATCCGTACAATAGTTCAGTCATTGAATTAGGGATTTAATCACTTTTTTATAATTAAATAAAGAAAAAAAAATTCTTCTCTCCTCTTAATTTCTTTAAACCTAAATATATTGTAAATCATTTATAAACTAATTAATTGGAGAATATTATATAAGATATATAGTAAAAAAATAAAATCAAATAAACTATGATTAAGATGAGTTTGAATAGTATAATATATTATTATAAATGGTGTCTTTTTATATTGCAGTCACTATCTAAGATAGGAAAAAAAAAAAGTTTAAGTGATTGAATGGGAGAAAAATGAATGAATAAATATGCATTTGGTGTTATTAATATTATTAGATCATATTGTACAAGACATTAGTAAAGTTTAAAAACATAGCGAAGGCTCTCGAAGGCCTATAAGGTGGGAAGCCATCCTAATTTTAAGGTGTTTTGGTACAACGATTAAAAGTAAAAACTAAAGATTATGTTTAATTTAATAATTAATAATTATTATATTCATTAAATTAAATAAAATCATTAATTATTAATTTTAAATAGTTATACTAAACAATTCCATAAATAAAGAATGCACGAAAGATAAAATTTTAGCGAGAAAAAGGTGTCCCTTAACTTTCATCATTAAAGTACAACGTAAGGGAAGCAAGTGCTATTCATTTGGGGGCATTTGGTGGGTAAAGATGGAAGCAATCAATGAAAATATCTTTGATTTTTATATTGAAGATATTTCATGAGATGGTTCTAGATATTTCTAGTATGGTAGATATTTGCGTTTCCATCAACGGAAAGGTTTCTTCCTCGGGCCTTCGCATACATCAAAAGCTACGAGAATGAAAATTACAGAAAGGAACAGACTTTACAATCATTTGACCGACCCAACTAACAATAATTGCTGAAAAAAACAATGAGGTGACGATTCCTGTGTCAGACATTGTGAGGTGGCTGTTTCTGTATCAGATAGTTGTGTGAGGTGGCTGTTTCTGTATCAGATATTTTTGTGTGAGGTGGCAATTTCTGTATCAATAGCAGAGTCAGTTAGCAGGGGTTGGGTTCCGTTACAACTTTGGAGGCCTTAGCCAGACGGGAGGGCATTCCATTGCAAAGCAGCTGGAGCTCAGAAGCATACAAATTGAGAGTGATTTGAAGCGGTCATTTTCACCTTAGAGAGCTCCTTCCTATTAGTCAGGGGACATGCATGCTAGCTCAACGCAGTCTGGACTTCACGCAAGGTTACAGAAAGCGCTAGATAATAATAGGTTGTTGCCTACAACTAGGGATGGTAATTTCCTTTAAGATCGATAAAATTTTGTGGAGATTCTCATTACGGAAAGAAATATTCTTGATCCGTTAGATGGGGATAGAAATATTTTTTTCCTTTGCCCCATAAGGATGCATATAAAATAAAAAATATTTATTCATTTATATATATATATATTTATAAATATATATATTTATAAATATATTAACAATTAATTTTTATTCATCCAACATAATTAATTAACCTAATACCAATCTGTAAGGACAGGGCCGAGGTGCCAAGCCTCGGACTGTTACAGTAATTCCTTTATGACTGAAGTGAGGAATAAATCCAAAGCTTCCCGCTCAAATAGCTGCATGACAATGACAATAAACATGCCCGCACCTGATTCCTTATGATGAGCGGCACAGCAAGTATGGTAGAC
>BPVZ01000007.1:4029439-4041337 GCA_020521535.1 Rubroshorea leprosula
TTTTTATATAAATATAAGATGTAAACCTCAGTAAGATATCTTAACTATTAAAAACTTAAGATTTTAAATTAAATATCTCAAGTTCAAGTCTTGAGTTAGGTGATAAAAGATTTAGTAATAGCGAGGGTTATATTTTCTTATATAACTTATAATTAGATATACTAAAAAAATATAAAATATAAAATTTATGTGTGAATAGAATTTTTCTCTTTATATAATATTAAATGAGTAAAAAAATTTTATTTTATAATTTCAACTGCACTAAATTATTAAATAAAAATTATTAAATGAGATTTACCACTTATTTAATGGTTCAAAGTGTATTTTATATTTTTTTAATGAGTGAATAGTATAATATAATGAATTTATCTCCTAATTATTTTTCATTTCCACCTCACCCCTTTTTTTTTTTCTTTTTTGAATTTTCTTTATTTCCACTTTGTCTTTTTTAATCCTGTTACTGTATTTTAGAGGCGTTTCGTAAGAGCTGACGACAAAAACATACTGTCGTTAATTCATTTTTCTATTAAGGATGGCGCCACGGCGGGAACGAGAAGAGCCATATCTTCTTTTTTTCTCATATATAACGTAATCATCTTCTTTTCATTCTTTAGGGACGACATTAATTCTCTATCAACGGTCAGAGTAAGCATGATTTTAAAACTGAATTTAATGTGTTCAGGTACCGTTACCTTTCCCAAAAAAATGTAGATTGCATTAGGATAACAATCTTTTTATACCAATTTCTTCATTTGGGGTGTGGTTATCCTTATTAATTTATTAATTTATTAAAATTATCAAAATTATATTCAATTTGATTTATATTTATAATTTTTTAAAATAAATAATCACTTAATACTTAAAAAGATCATTTTATACCTATTTTTTTATATGGGGGTGTTGTCATTGTTATTAATTTGTTTATTTGTCAAAGTTATCAAAATTATATTCAATTTAATTAATATTTGTAATTTTTTTGAATAAATAGGTATGATAGCTAAAAAGATCATTTTTATAAATTAATTTTATTTATTAAATAATAAATATTAATTATTTTATTAATTATTAATCTTGATTGACAATCAAATCAAACAACATTTAAATTTTTTAACAATATTTTAATAACTTTAAAAAATAAATTGATAATCATAATCACATTCCTTTATTCATCTCACCTATATCAAATCCAATATGTGTTGCTCTAATTACCTTTAAAAAAAAGTATAAAACTAGTAAATTTACTAAATTTTCCCTTAGAGAAAGGTATATGAAATTGCCTTTTATTAATGTATTAATAAAAATATGTTCCCCTCTATTACTAAAATTTAAATTCTAATCTCTATCTTAACTCTTTTTTTCCATTAGCATATTAACAAATTAAATAATTTAGTGATAATTTTTTATATAAATAAAAATTTTTAAATTTCAATCACATTATATACAATAAATAAATTTAATTCTTCTTAATTCAACCCAAAATTAAAAAAATATATTAAAAAAGAAAAAAAATACTAATTTCATCAACATAACGAAAAAATGAAAATAGTGGCGGTTATATTTTATAACAAGTGTCAGTCAGTCACACGCGCGCATGTAGTGTTTGTGTTACACGAATTCTTTTCTTCTCTATGGTCCGCAAAGGAGCAAGAGTTTCATAATTTCCCCGATCGGAGGAAGACGTTAATGGCAAATCTGCCTCAATCGCTGTCGATGAACGTTCCGTTTGGTGGGCCAGGAGCGTCGAATCCTACTGCTGCTGGAGGTCCGGCGAACAAGGATAGGAAGATGGCTTCGGCGGAGCACTTGGTGCTTGATCTGAGTAACCCCGATCTCAGAGAAAATGCTCTTCTTGAGCTGTCCAAGGTGATTGTGCTGAAGTTTTTCCCTTTTTGAATTTGGGTTTCGTGAAAGTTAGGGTTTTGGATAAAAGTCATGTAGAAAAACAATAGTAGATGTTGATTCAATGTTTCTGATATTCGTGTTTTCGGTTTCGTCCGAACGAGAAGAAATACTCAAACTCAATCGAACTTTAATAGTAGAAACTAGTTCATGTTTCTTGCTTTCTGGATTCTCTAATTGTGACAAGGGATATATCCTAGCAATTGTTAGTTTTTTTTTTTTTTTTTTTGGGGGGGGGGGGTGGTTTCATTGCTCAATCTCTGTTCCCCGAATCGATTGTTTGCTGGATATGCAAACATTTAATTGGCATGCATGCTGCTGCATCTTAGAATCTCAAATTTGAATTTGCTTTTCGAGTACTTGTGGGAATTTGACTGGAATTTTCATTTACTTATGAGAGGAAGTGATCAAGGAAACTAAATGGTTATGGTCCCTTTCTTTTTGTTTCTCTTTTTAGAAGAGAGAATTGTTTCAAGATTTGGCTCCGTTGTTGTGGAATTCTTTTGGCACTATTGCTGCACTTCTGCAGGTATGCATTTCTTGATTGGCATTCTGTTCTTTTTATTTCCTTATATTCTGCTTTTCTGTCTTAAATGATCTCATGTTGTTTAATTTAATTATTGTTTGATTTTGTGTTTAATCCTTAAATGACTTGTTGAAGGTGCTACTGTTTCTTGTACAATCTACACATTTACAATGACACATTTTCTACCAAATTGATATGTTCTATGTTCTAAGCTGACAAATGTATTTGTAAACTTGAATATTAAGGAAATAACGATAGAGAAAATTGAAATTTAGTATTATTGCTTCAGAATGTTGTGCCCAACATGACACTGAGAAGATGCTCCATCTATGTTATTGGGTAGAATTTGCATTATGATTGATTTAACATGTATTTGGATTTTGTTTATGTTGTGAGTCAGCATGTTACTGCAGCTATCTCTTGATGTATGCTTCTTTTATTACTGTTTGAGTTTTATATTAATTGAAAAACATGCCAGAATTTCTGGTTTCAACAAAGTTTGGTCTTTTATTACTCGCAGGAGATAGTTTCTATATACCCGGTTCTGTCACCACCAAACCTAACTCCAGCCCAGTCAAATCGAGTCTGCAATGCACTGGCTCTCCTTCAGGTCAAATGATTTTTTCTTTTACAAGTTTTCATGTTGAATCAAGCTCTTACTTCACTGTGGGTTTATTAGATTTAAACTGCATCCATTTTAGGCCTGGTCTATATATATACTAGTATCCTGTTAAAGTTGTTGGTGTAAAGTTTTGCTTTTCATTTTTGGTGAATCTTCTGATATCACCTTCTTAACTACTGGTAGTTGACTATTTTTTTATTTGTAAATCTTTTATTCTAATTTGAAGGCATTTCTAACACGTAATAAACTGTCTGTTTTTACAGTGTGTGGCTTCTCATCCAGACACAAGGATGTTATTCCTAAATGGTACCATTCTCATACATTTAGTGTACATATTTTTCTCTAATTGCTTAAACATGAGGCTGTAATATGTTGCATCCCATGTGCAGAACTTGTTAATAGAGTATTCAATTGCAATATCATATAGGCAATGTTTTCCTTATTTGTCACTAAAATGTTTTTATGCAAATACTAAATTATGTACTTACTATTTATCACAATTGATTGTTGTTTCTTATATTTACTTCATAATATTGATTTCCGAAAATTTTGTCTTTCTGTCAGCTCTATAACGTTGTATATATGGGCTCTCAACTGACCAGTCTTCTTTTGCAGCTCATATACCCTTGTATCTGTATCCTTTCCTCAATACAACAAGCAAATCAAGGCCTTTTGAGTATTTGAGGCTTACTAGCTTAGGTGTCATTGGTGCCTTAGTGAAGGTAATTCATATTTGCTTATCTTCTGATGCTGAATTCATACTTCCTATATGTTTTGTTTAACATTATGGCATACTTGTGTGCAGACGAGCATTCTGATACTAGGTCTAGGCATAAACTTTGGTTTTTGGTCTGCTTGGCCCTAATGTTGTATATCTCTTACCTGTATACATGTCTCTTGAAAAATATGATTAGCAATTTCTTTGCTATGTTCCTGAATCCTTCTCAAGATCCTAAAGATTTTACTTTTGTATACCAGGTTGATGATACAGAAGTTATTAGCTTTCTTCTGTCAACAGAAATTATTCCACTCTGCCTGCGGACTATGGAGATGGGCAGTGAATTGTCAAAGACAGTTGAGTTTGCTGATCTTTAGCTGTTTCTTTCTAACTGCCCCACTGTTTTAATTTTGTCTATCTATTTTGATTGAAAACCAATGGCTGGTGCATTTGGTGTTATGATAATGAATATAAGTTTGTTTACATAGGATTCTGCCACTTAGATTGGGAAAAAAGAAAAAAGATCTTTTTATTGCTTGTCCATATAATCTATGAAATCTTAACTTCTTCAACTTTTTCATTGTTTCCCTGATTTTACTTTGTTGCTTCTTCCTGTCATTATAATTTTAGCTTGAACTGTAACATATTGTGCTTTCTGTAGTGCTCCATATGAGGTAGTGAGTTCTGAGTGCATGGGATGATTCCTTCATGTTTGAGAAACATTTTTGGTTGACAGGTTGCGACCTTTATAGTTCAGAAGATTCTGTTGGATGATGTGGGCTTGGACTATATTTGTACAACTGCAGAGCGGTTTTTTGCAGTTGGTCGTGTTTTGGGGAATATGGTTGCAGCACTTGCAGAGCAGCCCTCATCAAGGCTACTGAAACATATTATTCGATGTTATCTTCGCTTGTCAGATAATCCTAGGTTGGTTAAATACATTGCCGGATTACTTCTGAACTGCTGGCTCTAACCTTCACACTGATATACGTCCAAAAATAAAAAATAAAAACACTAACCCTTCTTGTTTGTCTTTTATTTTTTTAGTTTAATACTTACAACGGACATCTTCTGTTGTACTTATAATGCAGGGCTTGTGATGCATTAAGAAGTTGTCTTCCAGACATGTTACGAGATGCCACCTTTAGTAGTTGCCTTCGTGTAAGTACTGTGTATAACAATTATATCGTTTAATGTCATTTTTTGGACAATAATGTTCATATCACTTGACTTGAAAGAATTACACTGTTAGCGCTAGAAAGCTTGTTAATGGTTTCTTAGGGTTCTGCCATGTTGTTTCATAGTCTTTGTTGATGCTTCCAGGAAGATCCAACAACAAGAAGGTGGTTGCAACAGTTGCTTCACATGGTAGGCGCGAGTCGTGTTCCAACCATTCAAGCTGGAGGAGGATTTGATCACATGCTAGTGAACTAAACTCGAGTTTCTGCTATTCACTGCCCGCTGTCACTGATCCAACATAGGAGTAGCAGGCAAGGAGTTAGCCATTTTTCTAACCCATGCCTCTGTGTTTGTGAATTTAGTATTTTTTTAATTAGTGATTTATTATATGCTAACTCCTACGAAGACAAGGTTTGGACACCAAAGCTGGTCTGATAGTTTTTCTACGCTAGATTGTGTAATTTACGTAAACTATGTTTTATTGTAGCTATAATGAAAAGAATGATCAAGCTCATACAGTTTGACCATGTTTGTGATACCTGCCGTTATGTCAACACCTTCATGTATAGTAGAAACCATTGCCAGAATAAAAAGTAGTTTTGTTTCCAGTTGTCTCTTTGCTGCAATTTCATTTTGAAAATAAGTGATCAAAGCTGAATGGTAAAATGCAAACTGTAGCATTGTGCCGGGGGCCCAAACAAAAGAAAGAAAAAAAAAAAAAAGAAAAAACGAAGAAGAAGAAGAAGAAGATGCAGAGGGCCAGGCAGAGCATTTTTATTTTTTAAACCTAAACTTTTTATTTTCTATGGTGCTGGAGATTTAGAGGGGAAAAAAAAAAACAGCAAGGGCATTACATCATGAGCTAAGGGTGCGTTATCCAAGACCAATGAAAGGCAGCCAATGCCATCATTTACTTCACTATCTCATTTTTCATGGCCAGGGAGAGAGCACTGAGGCTTCCTCCACTTTCCACTATGGGTACAGGCGTGACGACAGCTCTGCTCCCTACAAACCCACCTTCTCCAATTCTGATTTTCCTGAACTTGACTTTCCTTCCTTCCCCTTCATATATATGTCCGAAAAGCAGAGCTTCTCTTCCTACACAACCTTCTCTCACCATCTCAGGATTCAGTAGAGCTCCCATGCTGTCCACATAAACCCCTTGATCCAGTTCTACATGTGAACCCATCAGCTTCATCCACAGCACAAATAAAACAGACCCACTGGTCATTTCCATAAAACAGTCCCCAACCAGAGTTGTAAAAGCTTGCCATATGGTATTCGCAAACACCCCTTTGCTCCATATTTGCACAGTTTTATCTTCTTTCTTCTTCCCCACTAGGACCCAGTTTGCAACCACACAAATCAGAGAAGCAAGAATTCCAGAAGCAACCAATGAACGGGGAGAGTCTCGGAGTCCTTTAAGTGGAGAACCCAGTTCAGAGGAGCATAGAGAACTAGCCCCAGGAGGAAGTAAGGCAAAACAGTCTGAAGCAATGGTTGAGCGAAAATTGCCCATGAAGTTTGACACCATGTTCTTGCCGGGGTCAGTTTCTCTGTCTCCTTTGTCTCCAATGCTGCTGCCATTGGACACCCTGAAAGGTTTACCTTTTCATCAGACTGTTCCAGGAAGATCCTCCATGCCTCTGGAAGTGGCTCCTTGTTTCTTAAATGTTGGCAAATCTCATAGATCAAAGAACGACCATGATCAATGGAAGCTCTGAGAGGATGATGAAGCCCTGATGACATCAATTTCATGACATCTAAGGAAAGGGTTAAACTCTAATTCTTCTGCTTCTTCCCTGGTCAGAGTTTGATCAGTGTTAATCTCACCTATGTTGATATATGGAAGCTCGGCCTCACCCCAGGGCTTGGTGCAGTCAAGTGCAATGTTACGGATGGTTTCATCTTCTGGAATTGGTCGAACTTGCAGTTGAAAGATGTAGCGAACATCACCAGAACAATTTACACGGCGGTTGAAATCTTCGGCAAGGAAAAGTAAGGGGAGACTGTCTTTCTCATCCGTCGGAATGGCACCTGTTTCTTGCGGGAGAATTGCTGTAGGTTCCACCTTACTGGTATCCTCATTGATGCTCTCATCATAAGGCCGCAACTTGAACTTCACATACATCTCTTGTCCATATGTGAACCGGATGAGCCTGCAAATGTTGGAGTAGTAATGGAGTTCAGCGTAGAAGTCAGCATTGCGAGAGGGACGTCCAAACTGCATCACGTATGTGTGGAACTCTCTTCACATGCTGCTTACTTGCAGCTAGCCCACATAATAGCCATGTTGCAAAATCAGCTAATGTGCGAAGCAAATGGGTCAAAGTGGATGTAAGAAAACTGAGTATCAACCCATGAGCTAGATAAGTGAGAGCAGTTGAGATCACAAAACTAGCTGGATTTGAAGCGATATGAGAAAACATGGTGACATACGCAATGGCAGTGAATGGGATCCAACGGAAGGCTCCTAATATGCAAAGGAATGTGAATTGTTGAAGGGAAACAGGACTTTGGGATATCCAAATGTAGAAGAAAGAGAGAATAGCTGAGGAGAGAGTGCTGAGGAAACCAACCATGTAAATGCCCATAATCTGGGAAATGATTTTATTCTGAGTTCTGTAGCTAACATTAGACTTTACTGTACCCTGTAAACATGATTTAAAAAAATAATAATAATAAACGATCGGTTTCTAACTTGAAACAAAAAGGGATTCATACTTGTAAAGCAATCCTAAATGGTCAATCCATAAGTTGTTGATTCATGTAACTCTATAGCATTCCAGTAGTT
Organism: Rubroshorea leprosula; assembly: GCA_020521535.1. NCBI lineage: Eukaryota > Viridiplantae > Streptophyta > Magnoliopsida > Malvales > Dipterocarpaceae > Rubroshorea > Rubroshorea leprosula. The sequence continues at coordinate 4,037,178 of BPVZ01000007.1, forward strand.
AAAAACATATTTCCTTATGGGATCATATAAATAGGACAGTTGAAAAATACTTACAGCTTTTGTGGATCTGGATACGAACTTTCCTTCTTCAGTCTTTTGCAAGGAAAGAACTTCAGATTCCTCTTGCAGAACAGTCCCTTTTTGGATTATAGCATATGGGCCAACTGAAGAATTCCGGGCAATTCTATTAGGGAGGAAGCTTAAGATTCCATTCCTCACCTCATGGCTTTGAATTAATGTCCCTTCTGCAATCAGAGTACTATCTCCAATTGAAACTAGAGAAGGGTCTGCGATGTCGACAGAATCCAGCAAGACTGATGATCCAATTCTTGCTCCAAGCATCTCAAACCAGTAATTTAAGAACACTGTCCCTCTCAAATGCTCTGCAAGAACCGTGGAAGCGATCTTCTGGACCTTGTAAAGCGCCCACCACTTAAAATCTACTGACCAAATAGAAATTTCATGGCTCAGAGCATAGTTTGGTCACAAAAACGGCTTTCCAACAAGAGCAATGCAAAGGCAAGACAAGAATATGCAGAGGATCCAAGCAAAAGGAGCAAAGGCCAAAGGTACTATATAATGCAGCCATTGCCCTCCTTCTGTCAGGGTATGGCTGGCTGAGATGAAACTCATGAATGAAGAAACTGATGCATAAGCAGGTATGCTAAGCATGAAAGAGACAGATATGAGGGCCAAGAATTGTAGAATCCAGATACCCACTTGGTGAGATGTGGTAACTTCTGCCATCAGATCATCGGAGTAAATACCAGTTTCAGGATGAAGGCCTGAATTTGCCAAAAGTTGAGGTTGAGACTTTACTATAAGACTTCCTGAGAAGCTTGCCAAGTCTGCAATGCAGGTTGCAGTGAAGATATCTACAGCTCCAATGGGCACGCCCAGAAAATCTGAAAGTTTCTGAGCTGCTCTGACGACACCAATTGAATCAATTCCATAGGAGACGAGGATCTCAGTTTCTGAAACATTCTTTATAGGAATCCCTGTCAGCTCAGATACCAACCCTTTCAGAAATGAGGTGAGCAAAGGAATACTCGCTGTTTGAGGCCGAGGAGTGAATCCATCTTTACATGTTCCAGTAGTGAATGACTGGAGCAATTTTTTCTTGGAAAAAATTGGGTCTGGAACTGTGTTTAGAGTTCCTCCAGCAAGCTGATTGAGACAGTCAAATCTTTTGATCTTCCCTGGCTTTGTTTTACTGATGGTCTTAGGCTTGATCAGCTTGACAGAAGCAACACTAACACCATGTTCTTCTGTGACCCGAGTTTTTATTTCTTCAACGACATCATTATCAACAGGTTTACCATCTCTAATTTCTGCAATCACAACCAAACCAACCTGATCAGAACCATCTCGAATTGAAATTCCTTTTGCTGACAGGACTTCCTCAGGAAAACCGATGACTGCACAACATCCTGGGTGTAGAAGTTCAGAGGTGCTCTCCATGGTCTTTTCAACATCTGCTGAGTAAATGTTCCTTCCAGCAACAATTATAAGATCTTTGAATCTTCCAGTGATGAAGAATTTTCCATCAATAATTAGCCCCAGATCTCCAGTTCTAGTGTATTTTCTCACCGTGTGATTTTGAAGCTCATATCTAAATGTTTGCTGGCTAAGCTCTTCCCTGCCCCAATAACCAACCCCAGCCTTGGACTAGTAATCCATATCTCTCCTTCTTTCCCAGCTTCTTTGAGCTCTTCACCAGTCTCTGGATCAACTATTTTGTTGTCAACATCTCCATTACCTGAATCAATGTATCCACAGCAAACCCTTCCCTGCCAATCAACAAAGATAGGCTTCCCTTCTCCAAATGCACAACTGACAAAGACACAATTTTCAGCCAAGCCATAACCAGGTGCCATCACCTCTTGTGTAAGGCCAAAAGGAAAAGTCAGCTCGATAAATCTTTTCATAGTTTTCAGCCTCACTGGCTCAGCTGCTACCATTAGAAAAATCATAGAAGAAAGGTCATATTTCCGAACCTTATTCTTTTCAGACTCAAGTCTTCGAACTATAAGCTCAAAAGCAAAATTGGGTCCAGCACTGTGAGTTGCCTTGTATTTGCTCATAGTCTGAAGCCACATAAGGGGATTTCTGATGAATGTCATTGGGGAAAACAATATGGCTGATCCACCACGAACCATAGCAATGAAAATTCCCCCAATCAATCCCATGCCATGGTATTGAGGGAGCCAGCTAACTACTGCTGTCTTGGAGGTGCTCTTGTATCTCCTCCGCATCAACTTCACATTGTGGATAAGCCCACCATAAGTAAACATAACGCCCTTGGCATCACCAGTTGACCCAGATGTGAATTGTAAAAAACACAGATTATCTGGCTGTGGTTCCGATTGATTAACTATATCGTCAAGAAGTTCATTCTTGAAGTTCTTGATCCAAGAATCAGTGTGCAACCACTGAAGATTAGGCCATCTACCTGAAGATTTCCCATTCTTTCCTGCCAATGATATTATATTCTTCACCAAACCAGCCCAAACTGCCGAGTGATAAATATTTGTGGATAAAATTGCCTTGGCATTAGATGATTTGGCAATATTTTCAATCTTCAAAAGTGTTTGCCTGCCTCTCTGTAGAGGATCAGGAGGAAGAACTGGAACTTGTAAAACCCTGGCCCTTGAGCAGCCAAAAAATGCATCAATGAAGTCTAGACCTGGCACAAAAACTAAGAGAACCCTGTCACCAGGTTTGATGACTGGTTTGGTGTTTGTCAAGATCTTATGAGCAATGCAAGAAGCATTGGCGTTAAGTTCTGCATAGGTCCTCTGACCGATCACTACTTCTTCATTAATCCAAATATATAGAATTTTGTTTTGAGTGACAGTATGAGTTCCCCAGTGCTTCAAATAGCCATCAAGAGTAGACAGATCAGGGAATTCCACTCCTGGAAGTTCACCTAATTCTTTGGAACTCCTATCCCCGCATTCTGATTGCAATGGTAACATTCTGTGCAACATCACATGACAAAGTCAAAATTTTGATTGATTTTAAGCTACAAAGTGCAAAGCAAAGATTTTCCTAACCATCAACTGATCATTTCACATATATAAAAGCATGGTTACATTAATGTGTGGAAATATAGGCGTAGAATTGTCATTTGCAAAGTGCTTGCAGATTGAGGCTATTGCATAAGATGAATTTCTCTGTGTTAAGTTCAAATGCCAAGAGCCCACCAACATAGTAAGTGTTCTTCATACCTTGGAGTTCAGTCTCAAATCGATCATAAAATCCATCCTTCATATCTGTATTCAGATTAAAACTTTAGTATCTATCTCTGGGATGGTTCAATGGTTTAAAGGCAGCTACTAGGTCATACCTTGGTTGCTAACATAAGGGAAATATTTGAAGCGTCGTTGTAAAACCACATTCTCAACTTCGCCTCCCATTGATTGAACTGCCTTGATTGCAAGATTGCTGACAGTTGATCCCTCAATATCTGCAGAATTGCCATATGACCAGAATAAGAAAATGTCAGTGTCAGCGTAGAATCTCTGCATTGCAACCGGATTTCCAATCGTTGCAGGATCATCCATATATTCACCAATATAATAAAAACCGACAGGCATGTCTTTTAGCCCTTTAATCTTCAGGACGGTTGTGTAGTAGTCAATTGTCTTTACTTTGCTGAAGACCTCCTTTTCTAGATCATTCATATCCATTACTTCTGTTTCATGTTCTGCAACAAAAACACTTGGTTGGACATATCCCATGAACAGGCTAGAAGGCTAGAAAGGTTTACAAGGAAAAAAGGACGAAGCTAGAAGGCTGGAATTATTTTGTGTAAGTTATTCAAAAAATTATATTATAAATACAATTCCTATTGACCTATAAAAAAAAATACAAAGTTGGAGGCACTTTGGAGAAAACTATATTTAAGTCTAACTTTAACTTTTATGATAAAAAAATATTTTTAAAGGTTAAGTTAAATAGCCTAAGATTAATTGATACACTAATTATGTAGATTATCCTTTCCTAACATGCTGCACATTATATTTACCAAAAAAAAGAAAAGGAAAAAAAAAGAAAAGAAAAACAAGTTGTACATTTTTGGTAAATGGAATGATTAGTTATTTGATATTATAAAAATTTAAAATTTTAATTTTAATTTTAAATTAAAAAATTTTAAA
>BPVZ01000007.1:4083505-4094426 GCA_020521535.1 Rubroshorea leprosula
CCTTTCTGTCTTGTGTTTCATTGGAAAATGGCACAAACCAATTTGACTGGAGGGTGATCCCTATGGTTCCATGCTGTGTTGGCTGTGCAAGTTGTCACACCCCAAACCCGAAGGTCAAGACATGACAAACGCCACACATCTATAGGGATCACATATCTATAGAGATGACTCCATAAATATGTAAGGCTACCTCAACTAAACAACCTTTTAATATCCAAATGCAATAAAGTTAAATTCTATAAAAAAAACTCCATCTTTATTAATATATAGGAGTAGTTGGTTAAATCCAAAACACTTGATCCTCACTTCATAAAATCCAACATAAAATCTCATAACAATAACTCATAGCAAATCAGTCTTCATTTCTAATTATTCCACAATCCAGAAATAACTTAAACTAAACCAAAGAACTACTCTAGGACCGTTGCGCCTCTCACTCTCAAATGCAACCCCAAATGCTCACTCTTTTATACTTGAAATGAGATGAGATTTTAAAAACATGAGTTAGATAGCTCAGTAAGAGTATACCCATCTAGTTCGATCAAGCATTATATTTCAATGAAATTAATAATTAAATAAAGTAAATAACTTTACAATAAGAAAGCCACATTCCAAACTAGATGAAAAGACAACAATAATTGCAAGTTCTTTAGGTTGCATCACATTCCAAATATAACATTATACTTCACATCACACTCCATGATAAATAGATCTCGGGACTACTATCAATACGCTCAGTATACCCCTGAGGAACAGGTTAATTTAACCAGCCAACCAAGAACATGAAAACCCAATATTAAAAGAAAAATTATTTTCAATTTAATAAATCACACTCTTCAATAAAAAATAATCCACACTCTAAATGCTTGATCAATATTCATCTCATTTTATTATAAAATATTCTTATTTTTAAAACACAATAACCAAATAAGATTATATAAAATACACTAAAAATGTAAAATAAATTTTAATAAAACAAACCTTTTAAAAGAATACTAGAGGGTATAACAACTTACTTTGAATAATTAATCAATTTTTTACTCGACACAACCTCCTGAATTATTTAAAACTTTTGTACTATCTTCTTTTCTTTGTTAGAATTGAAGAGATCTACAAATCACATACCATTTTGTTAGAATCAAATCTAACAAAAAATAGAATCTCAAAAATTCCCTCAATTTTTTTTTCAATTTACATTCTTAATTAGTAAATTAAATTTAAGAACAAAACTAACACATAATTAACAAACTTACCCTAAAATTCCCTCAATTCAAATAATCCAGCTTCTACAGGATGGAAGCCCCTTTCTATTTGTTTTAAAAAGTGGGCGGTGGCATTTGCAGCAATGTTTTTGGACCTGGCTCGGCCTGGTCGATTCAACCGGTTTGACCGGATCCGGACTTGAAAACGGGCCGGTTACATCCTTCAGCCCGTTTTCACATTTGGCACGCTCCAACCCGTTCAGCCCGCCTCACCCGCTTAGCCCGTTTCGCCCGTTGAACCCGCCGAGCTGCACCTCATCTCTTCAATTAACTCAAGTTTTTCCCATTTTCAAGGCAATATACCCATTTTGTCCCAACTTTTTCATATTATTACATTAAAAACCATTAAACATCAATTAAGATTAGATTAAAAAAAAAAACTCGACAACCCAAAAACGCTGCAGAACATGACCTACTTTCCCTGCCCTTATTAGTCACCAGCACTGTGTTTGAAAGAAGAAACAAATCGATCTCCTTGCTCTCATCACCATCATGTTGGCAGCTCATCTTCGTTGCCTTCCTCTCCTTCCCAGCAGCAGCTTCTTCTTCACTGAACAAAGCAACAGCTACAAAATAGATCTACAATTCTGCATCTGCTCTCAACCACCACCGTCAACAGCCCTCTCCAACCCCTTGCCTTCCTCTCTTTCCCAGCAACAGTTTCTCCTTCACCGAACAGAGCGTAGAAGCACCAAACAGAGCAGCATTGTAAATATGTAAAAAAAAAGAAGAGGTTTTTAGTTGACCGGTTGAACCAGTTGGGTGAACCGATTCAATTGGTTCAACTGGACCCGGTGGCCAAAACGGGCCAACCACCGGGCCGGGCCCAAAAACATTGATTTGCAGGAGTGGGCAGCGGCATTTTCAGAAATTCTGCAAACCTAGCACCGTTTCCCTATTTAGGCTTTAATAAAAGTGTTTATAATTCTTTGGTTAGTCCTTTCACTCTTGATTCCTTTATAATTAAACCCCTTAGTTCCCTCTCCTTACATTTAAATCCTTTAAGAGCTTAAATAAAATTATTTAAAAGTTATAAAATAAATAAATAAATAAATACCGGGTATTACACAAGTACAATATTCCATTAAAAGTCATGAAAGTTTCACTAATTAACTCCTAGAATTTTATTTTCATTCACCATATTTGACCTGATATTTTAGCCTATACAGATTTACAGCAGCTGCATGAGCAAGGAGGAGGTGGTGCCCTGCCAAATATGGTTCTATTCCTAAACGTCCCCCCACTGCAGTTCAGTTTTTGCCAACTGGACAATGACCTGGTGCTAACGTGCTTGTTGCATAGCCTCCAGTGCTATAGCTTCACGGGTCATTAAGGGTGATCCACTACTTCACTATGTCACCAAATTCTCTGAAGCAAATATCTGCATAGTCTCAAAAATCATCCCTAAGATAACAAATATGAACAGTAAGGTTTTAGTTCATTAGCTTATTGAGTTTAGTAAGTTTTATATCTAAAAATCATAACTTACACAATGCTGGGACCTAAGAAACCACCATACTCATCCCCTAAAGCTTGTGGAAGATCCCAGTGGAAGAGGGTCACAACAGGCTTTATACCTGCAAGATAGTGAACCATGAATTGAAAGTAAAACCCAAGTAACAGTGCATTAATAAAAAAATTTAGATATGGGAGAAATAAGGTTAATCTATAATTAATTAGTAATTACCATCAGCTTGAAGGCTGCGGATGAGGTTGTTGTAGTACTTAATTCCTTCCTTGTTTACGCCCCCACTAACCTTTCCATCTGAAGATAAAACAATATTGGTTAAATACCCTTTTTGGTCCCTCTACTATAGGAAAAAGCCCTTTTTTAGTCCCTGTACCGAAAAAATCCCCTTTTTAGTCCTTACTGTTCACAAATCCGGCCCCTTTTTAGTCCTTCCGTTAAATTTTAGCTGATGTGGCAGGTTAATTAACGGAAACAGTCATTCTTTTCTTTTAACTAAATTACGTGGAAAATCCATGTGGCCAAAATTGATGACATGTTAAATTTTTTACTTTTAATTACTGATATACCCTCATCTTCTTCCCCGGCTTTTCCTTCCTCCAGCCTTTTTTTTTCTTTTTTTTTTCTTTTACCTCCAGGCAAACCCAAGAGGCGTGAGGAATGTAGCTCGAGAGGTTCGCGAGGTACCTAGCTTGAGAGGTTCACGGCGAACCCAGCTCAAGAGGTTCTTGACGAACCCAACTCGCGGGTTCGAGAGGAACCCACCTCGCGGGTTCACGAGGAACCCACAAGCTGGGTTCACGACGAACCCACGAGCCTGGGTTTCACCATCGTGAACCCACGAGCCTGGGTTCACCATCGTGAACCCACGAGCCTGGGTTTCGCCATCGTGAGTCGTGAACCCAACTCGCGAGCCTGGGTTCACCATCGTGAACCCACGAGCCTGGGTTCGCCATCGTGAACCCACGAGCCTGGGTTTCGCCATCGTGAGTCGTGAACCCAGCTCGCGAGCCTGGGTTCCCCATCGTGAACCCACGAGCCTGGGTTCGCCATCGTGAACCCATGATCTGGGTTCATCGCAAACCCAAGCTAGGTTCATTGCTTTGTCGCAAGATTCAGAAAGTTTCAAATCAAACGTGAAAATTTCCATGTACAGAGAGACTTAGAAACTCAACGACACATACAGAAGATGAGGAATCGATTGAAGAGATCGAAGGGGATTTGCAGTTGCAGATCTCCTACTGCTTGCTCCAAGTTTTGTTGGTACTTCTCTCTCGAATTCAGCTTTTGCTTGAACTTCTCCCATTTGCATGCTTATTCTTCTCTATATTCATAAATTACTTGTGAAATTTGTGAAATTAGGAGTTGAATGAGTGATTTCTATTTGATTTCAGCTATATTTTGAGCTTAGTTATGTTTCATAAGTTACTTGTGAAATTTGAGATCGAAATCGATCTAGAAACAGAAGGATTTGAATGTTTGAACGAGAAAAACTTGATGAAGCTCTTTCATATGCAATAGTTCTTCATGTTCTGTGAAAATACTAATAGTAAGCTGGGTAGCGATAAGATGTTTCTAGAAAATTTTTTGGTTTCCTGGACACTGTCCTGTTTGGATCTTGATTTTACACTTTTGTTGCTTTTCAATAATAATATGAAATAATAGTCTCTACTCTCCCAAGTTCGATCTCCATAATCAATTCAAAATTAAAATCATTAGTTCGTGGGTTTGTTGTGAACCCAGGCTCGTGGGTTCGTGATGAACCCACGAGCTGGGTTCATCGTGATGAACCCACGAGCATCGCGACGAACCCAGGCTCCTAGGTTCGCCTGAAAGTAAGAAAAAAAAGAAAAAAAAGGTTGAAGAAATGAGAGGATGGAGGAAGAAGATGAGGGTAAATTGGTAATTAAAGACAAAAAATTTGGCCATGTCATCGAGTTTTGCTGAATGGATTTTCCATGTAGTTAAAGTAAAGAAAAAAAATAAAATTTTCCGTTAATTAACCTGCCACATCAGCTAAAATTTAACGGAAGGACTAAAAAGGGGCCGGATTTGTGAACAGTAAGGACTAAAAAGGGGATTTTTTCGGTATAGGGACTAAAAAGGGGCTTTTTCCTATAGTAGAGGGACCAAAAAAGGTATTTAACCAACAATATTTACATGTAATATAATATGACAAATTTAGCTTTGTATTCAACAAGTCGTTTGCTCATTAGAAAGATTCTTACTTGGCAAAATTTTGGACCATGAGATTGAGAATCTATAAGCATTTAGATTCATTTCTCTCATTATCCCAACATCTTCCTGTAGCACAAGAAATGAAAATGCATAAATAGATTGCGAAGACCATAAATGAATATCTGAACTTAAATGAAACTACATAATAGATTTCTCTCCAATCCGCGAATGAGAGAAAAAAAAAACCATGAGAGAGAGAGGTAGAGAGAGAAACAAGGATTCAAGCTACAGGCACCATGCAAGATTGGGACGATCAGCACTGAGCAGAGAGTATACAAGATCACAAGGGAGAAGCAGACAAAGGAGGTCAGTGAATACAGGGTACAAGAGGGTTAGTAGAAGCAAGAAGTTCAACCATGAATGGGGGTACAACAAAGGATTGTATAAACAGGCTACAACCTTTTTTATCTCAAATATTCCAAATGATTGGAACTACAATGACATGTGGACAACTTTCGGTAGATATGACAGGTTGATATCAATCTATAGTCCACAAAGAAGAAGTCAATCTAGAAGGAGGTTTGGTTTCCTCAAGTACCTTGAGGTAAGAAACGTGAGGGATCTAGAAGAGAAATTGGACCAATTCTAGGTTGCTGGGCAAAAAATATGGGTTAACGTTGCTAAATACCCGGAGGAGCAGATTGTAGCCAAGAAGAAAAGATTACACTCAAACCCGTCTATTGTAGTAGAAGGGAAATCCTATGCAGATGCTGTTAAAGGCCAGGAGGAAATGAAATATGGTAAAACAGGGTCTCAACTAAAGCAGATAAGGCCAGAGACGATGAATGGAAAAAAGGGAAGCATCCCCAAAAATAGTAAAATAGAGCAGAGGAAGATATGGAGAGTAAAAAACAGAGGGACAGAATGGAGAGGATTGGAATACAATGTGAAGGAAGAAGATTATGAGTGGCTTCAAGGCTGCTATGTTGGTATTGCCTGTTCAGTTGAGATGGTACCCAACATCCAAGAGAAATTTTATATAGAAGGGTATTTCTCATGCCGGCTAAGGGCGATGGGAGGCAAGATGGTTCTCATGGATTGCGAGGACAAAGAAGAACTAAAGGATTTAGTGCAGGGAGCTGCAGATTGGCTGGGACAATGGTTCTCTGAAGTTAAACCCTGGTCACCTCTTATGGTGGCAAAAGAACAGTTCGTTTGGATTAGATGTCAAGGAACCCCTCTGCAAGCTTGGGGTCCTGCGTTCTTTGAGTCAATGGCAGCTCCATGGGGCAAATTCATATGCCTAGATGATAGTACAAGTCAGAAAAGGAGATTTGATATAGCGAGATTCCTTATATCAACCCAGATAATGGACCTCATCTCAGTCAAAAGGCAGATTAAAGTGAATGGGGAGGTGTTCTGTATAAAGTTCACTGAAGAAGAGATGACTAACAGTTTGTTTTCTCTGAGATATGATTTCCTTCCCAGCTTTAAAAGTGAGTCAGAGCATGAAGAGTACTGGTTGGAGGCCAGTGATTATGACGATGAATGGCAAGACGATGAATGGGGAACTAACAGGGAGAGGGTCGGGGAAAAAGAAAATGCCGTTGGTGATACAGTGGGCCACAGTACAAATGACAAAAGGCATGCCGTCAGTTCAGCAAACGAGGAAGAGTTTGAATTAGAAGAAAGAGACGCTGAAGCGGGACAATTTGAAAAAGCTGATGGAAGTTCCCAATGCCGGCTAAAAGAATGGGAAACCGTAGAAGAAGTAGCTGACAGCATTGATGAAGGAACAGTGAATGAAGTTCAGGATGTACTAGATGAGAAAGGTAGGGAAAAAGAAGCTAGTACAAACAACCAAACTAGCTCAGACCCCATCCAAGTATCGGGGGATGAGCTATGGGTTGAGCAAGCTACACAAACAAAAGGAAATATGGGCCATAAACAGAATGTTGTAAAGGGCTTGGTAGAGAGGCAATGGGCTTGCAACAAAATGGGAACAATAGAACGGAGGGGGCCCATTCCACTAAACAAAAACGCAAAAAAGAAAGGGAGCATAATAAATATGAAAGCTTTGGAAGATGTCCGAAGATCCCATAGCAGCTCGTTGAGGGCAGATAAGGGGATCGAAGACAGCAACGAGATGGAAGGGCCGAACAAAGTAGGAGATTCTGCTCAGCGGGTGTGCAAAGATGAAGGAATGCAGCTGCAGATCTCAAAGCAAGCACAGGATGAGGGGAACTCTGCTCAAGTGGAGCGCGTATAAGAGGAAGTGCAGCTGTAGATTTCGAAGAAGAAGGGACCGAAGGGGGCTAATGAGGTAATCTCGGTAAAGAAAGAGGGGGATCCGGTTTAGTGGGAGCACAAACATGAAGAAGGGCAGTTACAGATCCCGAAGCAGAAGGGATTGAAGGGGGCAAAGGTAGGATTTTTCAAAGAGTCAGAGGGGAACCTTGTCCAGATTCTGGTCAACAAAAACAGAGAGAAGAGGACAAAGTCATGCCGCTCGGTGTATCTCAAAGCACAACTGTCAGGGGTGATGAGCCGGAACAACAAGGGAAGAGAGAGATCCAAGGAGAGCAAGCCAGGAACAGTGGGTTTTCCAGAATTTTTGTCAAATGGAAGTGACTCAGTGGCGGGATACTCAGTTGGGGATAGCGGGATTAAGAATTGCAACCGAATCTTGAAAGAGGAATAAAGCAGGAAAACAGCAGAAGATCTATGGAATTTTGCAAAAAGAATTGGGGTGGTTGCAGAGGATGAGGTAGGTGTAATTCAGGATTTAGAGGAGATGGAGAAAAGAGATAGAAAAGAAAAAGAAGCGGAAGGCTCTAAGGGAGGGAGCAAGCATAAGAAGGTTAGTGTTGTTGCCTCATGAATTTCATGTCTTATAATATTAGAGGGCTAGGAGGTGTTGGGAAGAAAAGGCATCTGAAGGAATTAATAAATAAAGAAAAAGTGGATTTTTTAGCAGTACAGGAAAGTAAGATGGAAGGGATAGATAGAAGTACTTGTAGAATGATATGGGGATCATATGATTTAGAATGGGTTGCTAGGGATGCAGAGGGTTTGTCTAGAGGAATGCTGTGCATTTGGAATTCTAAAAAATTTAAAATGGGTAGAGTCTTGGAGGGGACAGACTTCATAGGAGTTGAAGGTGTCTGGGGTGTTGAACAGTTTCCAGCTAGTATTATTAATGTCTACTCCCCATGTCAACTGGGGAAAAAGAGAATTCTATGGGAGGAGTTAAAAGCTCTAGTAGTAGGGAGAGGTGGAAATTGGTGTATTATGGGAGATTTCAATGCTGTAAGGAAAGTGGGGGAAAGAGGAGGGAGTAGAGAAACATTAGCGGAAATGAGGGAGTTTGATAGCTTCATCAGAGATGTGGAATTTGTTGATTTACCATTAGTAGGGAGAAAATTCACATGGGTATAGGCTAGTGGTCATTCTATGAGCAGAACTGACAGGTTCCTGCTATCGGAAGGATGGTTGACTAAATGGGGTGATGCCAAGCAGTGGGGACTTAATAGGATAGTATTCGACCATTGTCCAATTTTGCTAAAACAACAAGAAGTTGATTGGGGGCCTAAACCATTCAAATTCTTTGATACATGGCTGGAGCAAGAAGGTTGCAGAGAGCTGATAAAAGAAACTTGGAGTAAGGTAGATATTCAAGGCTGGGCGGGATACAGAATAAAAGAAAAGCTGAAGATGACTAAGGAGGCCCTAAGAAAATGGAGCAAGGAATTTGTTCCTGAGACTGATCGCAAAATAAACAATGCCACTACAGAAATCGCCCAAATTGATTTGAAAGGAGAAGCGGTCCAACTCTCGGAAGAGGAAATCAAAAAAAGAAGGGAAGCCTTCTTAGTTCTGTGGGATAGCATCAAGCACAGAGAAAGCATGTTGCAACAAAAATCGAGGAAAACATGGCTGATGCTGGGCGATGCCAACACAAGATTTTTCCATAACTGTGTTAAAAGGAGATAGAGGAGGAATGAGATAAATAGTGTTCAAGTAAATGGAGCCCAGATTGTGGAAGTGAGACAAATGAAAGAGGAGATTTCCTCCTTTTTTGAACAATTATACAAGGAAGAAAAGCAAGAAAGACCAAGACTTGATGGGGTGGTTTTCCATCAAATCTCTCAGGATGACAATGAAACATTAATTGCTCCTTTTTATGAATAGGAGATCAAAGAAGCTATAAGGGACTGTGACAGCTCAAAAGCACCAGGTCCAGACGGTTTCAACTTCAAGTTTGTAAAAGATCAGTGGGAGGTTATCAAGGAAGATGTGATTCAATTCCTTCAAGAATTCTAAGAAAAAAGCAAGTTGGTGAAGGGGTTAAATACCTCTTTCATTTCCCTAGTATCGAAGGTTGATAATCCCCAAAAGATTGAGGAGTATAGATCTATATCCCTCATTGGAGTGGTGTATAAAATTCTTGCAAAGATATTAGCCAACCGCCTCAAAAAGGTTCTGGATACGGTAATTGGCGAGCAGCAGATGGCATTCTTAAGGGGAAGGCAGCTAATGGATGGAGTAGTAATTGCAAATGAGGTGGTAGAGGAAGCAAAAAAGAAGAAGACAAAGGCCTTCTTGTTCAAGATAGACTTTGAAAAGGCCTACGATAAGGTGTGCTGGGATTTCCTGGATTATATGATGCAGAGGATGGGTTTTAGTGCAAAATGGAGGAATTTGATACAAGAGTGTTTAAGAACTACTCTGGTTTCAGTCTTGGTTAATGGAAGCCCAACAAGTCAATTCTCAGTATCTCGAGGTTTAAGGTAGGGAGATCCACTATCCCATTTCTTATTTCTAATCATTACAGAGGGGTTGAATGGCCTGGTTTCAACAGCAGTTCAAAAAGACCAATTGCAAAGAGTAAAGGTCGAAGTAGGAGGCTTCAAAGTCTCACACTTGTAGTATGCAGATGATACTATTCTGTTTGGTTCAGCAACGGAGGAAAATGTATAGGCAATGAAGGCAATCTTAAGATCTTTCAAATTGGTGTCGGGAGTAAAGATCAACTTCAATAAGAGCCATTTAATTGGCATTTGTGTGGAGGAAGAATGGATAGAAAAAATGTCATGGGTGCTGTGTTGCAAAAAGGGATCATTCCCCTTTAAATACTTAGGCATCCTGATTGGGGGACGATGCAGGAAGATTGCCTTCTGGAAATCGTTGATAGATGTTTTCAGTAGTAAATTATCCAAATGGAAGGGTCGGTTTCTCTTTCTCGAAGGTCGCATTACTCTTATTAACTCAGTGCTCGATAGTCTCCCGGTCTTCTGGATGTTGGTATACTTGATACCCAAAGGTACGATTTTGCTCCTTGATCAAATTCGTAGACGGTTTTTATGGGGTGGGACTGAAGGGGGTAAGAAGATCAATTGGGTTAAATGGGAAGTGGTGTGTAAGGATAAGAAGAAAGGTGGTCTGGGAGTAAAAGACCTTAGGAAGTTCAATATGGCTCTCTTAGGAAAATGGTGGGGGAGATTAGTGTCGGAGGAAAGAGGGCTATGGAAAAAAATCATTTTTGAAAAATATGGGAAGGTGGGGGAACCTAGCTATTACTGGTTGAGAGAGGAGAGCAACAGTGGAACAAAATGGTGGAGGGACATCTGTAGCATAAATACAATAGCAGGGGAAAATAGGGGATGGGTAGCTGATGGCTTTAGATTAAAAGTAGGTGAAGGGGTTAGTACTAATTTTTGGTGGGATAACTGGAGAGGGGAAGGGTGCCTTGCTAACAAATATCCTAGACTTTACTCTCTATCTACAGGGAAGGATAACAAAATTCCTCAAATGGGAGAATGGCTTAATGGTAAATGGGAATGGAACCTTCAATGGAGACGAAACCTTATCAGTTGGGAAACTCAACAAGTAGGAGATCTACAAAAGGACATACAAGACACAAGACTCATAAGAGGCAATCCAGACCTTTTGGAATGGGCTCACAGCAAAGATGGAACCTACTCCACAAATTCAGCATATCAAATACTCATAA
>BPVZ01000007.1:4094526-4109769 GCA_020521535.1 Rubroshorea leprosula
TCCATCGAACCCAAGGCCTGGGTTTGAGGAACCCGCACCTGGGTTCGAGGAACCCAGGCGCTGGTGCTGGGTTCGAAGACCCAGTAGGGGGAGGGGAAGGAGAAAAGGAAAGAGAAGGAGAAAAAAAAAAGGAAAGGAAAGAAAAAAAAAAAGAGGAAATTTTTGTATATTAAATTATATTTTTGGTGCCAAGTCATCATATTTTTATAATTAAAAATGCCACTTCACTCATTTTATTTTCAGGTAATATTTAATATTAATAAAAATTGAATTTGTTAATGGGAAATTTTGCCATGTTAGCACTTAACTGATGGAAGGACGAAATTGGTCTCAAAAATTGAAGTTCAAGTATTTTTTTTAGTTTGAGGGTATTTTTAGTTCAAAAATAAAAGTTGAGGGACTGAATAGGGGGTTTAACCAATCTGATAATCATGTCTGTGGTAAAGGTTTTGTTTGGTGAAACTTGAAAGTAAATATATTAAAAATAAAATCTAGTGAAAATAAAGTTAAAACTTGTACTAATCTTTTTATATTGTCAAATAATTTATGTCTCTGTAAATTCTACTCCTAAAAAAGTTAGAACAAGTATTTAGCTTCAGTTAAAAATGAAAAAAGAAAAAAGAAAGGTTAGAACAAATACTTTTTTTATATTTATTTATTTATTTAAAAATTCCACCACAGAAATTAAAAAAAAAAAGAAAAGGAAAATAGAGAAGAGTCATAGGCACAGGCATATTCTAGGGGCATAAAAACAGAGTAAAAGGCCACCATATGTAAACGGAGGCAGAAATGCTCAAACTCAAACCCTTACAACTCAAACATTTTCCCTTGTTTTCTAGTCTCTTTTCTTCTTCAGCTTCTAACTACCTTAACTGTCACCTGAATTCCTTCCTCTCCAACAGATCCCCAGCTACCCTCCTGTCTCTTCTTCAATCCCATGCTCTCATCCTAACCACTGGCAACTCAAGCAACATCTTCCTAGCCGCAAAGCTCATATCTTTATATGCCTCTTTGGGTAAACCCGATCTTTCCACTGAGGTATTCGATTCGCTTTGCTCCCCAAAAGACATCTTTCTTTGGAACTCCATAATTAAGTCTCACTTTTCCAATGGCAACTACCCGGAATCTTTTTCCTACTATGTCGATATGCGATTGTCTGAAGTTTTGCCTAGTGATTTCACCATTCCCATGGTTGTGGGTGGTTGTGCGGAGCTCTGTTGGCTAGATTGTGGGAGATATGTGCATGGGCTGGTGTCAAAATGTGGCTTTTTCAACGAAAATTCTGCAGTTGGATCTTCTTTTGTGTATATGTACGCAAAGTGCGGATCAATGGAGAATGCTTGTCTTGTGTTCGATGAAATTATTGTGAGAGATGTGGTTAGTTGGACTGCACTTGTCATTGGGTATGTACAGAACGGAGACAGTGAAAGGGGGTTGGAATGTCTTCGTGAGATGATTAGGGTTGGAGGGGATGATGAAAGGCCTAATTTTAGAACATTGGAAGGTGGGTTTCACGCTTGTGGGAAATTAGGGTTATTGGCTGAAGGTAGGTGTTTGCATGGTTTGGTTGTCAAATCTGGACTTGACTGTTATGTAGTTGTTCAATCTTCAGTTTTGTTGTTGTATTCCAAATGGGGTAATATAGGGGAAGCGTATGCTTCATTTTGTGAAGTTGTTGATAAAGATATCATCTCATGGACATCAATTATTGGTGTCTATGCAAGATTTGGTCTCATGAAGGAATCCACGGACTTGTTTTGGAAAATGCAGGATGATGGAATCTGTCCAGATGGAGTTGTAATCAGTTGTATGTTCTTGGGGTTTGGGAATTTCATGAGTGCATGTGAAGGAAAGGCCTTTCATGGATTGATCGTGAGAAGGCATTACATGTTAGATCAGACGGTTCAGAATGCGTTATTATCTATGTACTGCAAATTTGGACTCCTGTCTGTAGCAGATCAGCTCTTTGGATTTATGCCAGAGCATAACACAGAGTCTTGGAATACAATGGTTTCGGGCTATTCTAAGATGGGAAATGAAGCACAAAGTATAAGATTATTTAGAGAGATGCAACATCTTGGAATTGAAACTGATTCAAACAGCTTAGTCTCTGTGATTGTTTCGTGTTCCCAATTAGGAGCAATCTGCATTGGGCTCTCTGTTCATGGTTACATAATTAAAAATCACATGGGTGACAACATCTCAATTGCCAATTCACTCATTGATATGTATGGTAAAAGTGGTAAACAGACATTTGCAAGGAGGATATTTCAAAGGACACCGAGAGATGTTATCACGTGGAATTCAATGATATCTTCATATACTCATTGTGGGAATTTTGCTGAGGCTGTAGCCTTATTTGAAGAAATGGTTTTAGGCAGCTTGAAGCCCAACTTGGCAACATTCATAACTGTGCTTTCAGCTTGTTCTCATCTTGCATCTTCAGAGAAAGGAGAAACAATTCATAATTACATCAAGGAAGAAGGGTATGAGCTCAGTCAATCCCTTGCTACTTCATTGGTTGACATGTATGCAAAATGTGGGCGACTTGAAAAATCAAGAGAGTTGTTCGATTCAATGAAGGAAAGGGATGCAGTTTCTTGGAATGTGATGATATCAGGTTATGGAATGCATGGAGATGCAGAATTAGCATTTCAAGTTTTCCAGCAGATGGAGACATCAAATGTTAAACCAAATGCTCTTACCTTTCTAGCTCTTCTCTCCTCTTGTACTCATTCAGGCCTTGTTGAAGAAGGGAAGTATTTGTTTGATAGAATGCACCATTATTCTCTGAAGCCCAATTTGAAACATTATGCTTGTATGGTGGACCTTCTTGGCAGATCAGGGAATCTTCAGGAAGCTGAGGCATTGGTTATGTCAATGCCCATGACTCCTGATGGGGGTGTGTGGGGGGCCTTGTTGAGTTCTTGTATAATTCATGATGAAATTGAAATGGGAATAAGGATAGCAAAGCGTGCTATTGAATCTGATCCTGACAATGATGGTTACTACATCACAATTTCTAACATGTATAGTTCTACTGGAAGGTGGAAGGAGGCAGAAAGGGCAAGAGAAGTTTTGAAGGAAAGGGGTATGGCGAAAAAAGCTGCTTGGAGTGCACTGTAATAAATAGGAGATCATCACCTTGGCAGTGCGGTAGTCGCACTATTAACTGTAGCAGCAGGTTAGATCTGAGCTGTTGGGTTAAGAACTAGAAGAATGATGAAGAGATGCAAAAGGGATTTCATAGTCCTGAAGCAGATTATTTTTGGTTGTTAGGGTCAAGGTTCAATAATATCTTGCTATATATGGAGGAGAACAGAATAGGAAACAGGAATGATGTTTAAATGTAAATGTATTTGGTGAGCTTCTTTGTTTCTTCCCTAACTAGAGGGATTATTACGTTGGAATAATATACTCTCCTTTTAATAAACCTTTGTCATTTCATTGTACTCCAAGAATTGTTAGACATGATAAATAGGGAGAATTCAGTATCTTGCCTTCTACTGATAATGGTGAAATCCAAATTAAACTAGTCATATGCAACTTCTAATTGATGTAGTTCCAGCGGAAGATATACAGAAATGACATTTAGTTTCTTTATGTCTTCAAAAACCTCTTAAACAATCAAGCTGAGAGTTTAGGATGTCTTTTGAACCCATTCTTGTAATCTACAGAGTAGAAGCCAAACTTGCAGTATAACCATAACTCCATTCAAAAGCATCCAACAGGGACCGTGCGAAGTATCCTTGAACGTTAGTGCCAGCCCTGTTCCAAATACACATAAAAACACACAGATTATATTGGTATACACAAGTTATAGGAAAATAAATGAGAATTGATATTTTCCATTTGTACATATCATTTATTATTTATGACAGTTTTGTGTAATAAACTAAACAGGTTTATCCACTACCAGAAACTACTTACTTGATGGCACTTTTTAGGGAAGCAAGATGTTGAAGGTGGTAGTCAATCCTGTAGTTGTCAGCGAGGACTTTCTTTGGTGATAACGTGTCATTATTCACCTGGTAAACCCCTAAACATCCAATAAGATGATTTGGTGTCACTGGCTTTCAATGCTAGCTTAATTTCATAATTCTGATAGTGTTGGAGACCTATGTAGAGAGTTCGTTACTTACGCTAGCTTGGCCTCAGAGGCAAAGCATTTATTAATTACTTTACTTAGCTCAGTTCTAGCTACTCTTTGTTCTGTTCTAAACAAAGAAAGGCTAAACTTAACTCACCATTCTCAGTGATATATACGAGTGGATTGTTGTACTTCCTCTTTGTGTATAGCAAAAGGTGGCGGGGACCTCTTGGATATACATAGAACCAATCTGAACCGGCAGTCTGCAATATACAAAGCAGGAGATAAACTAACTTGTGAGTTCTTCTATGCTACAAAATACATAAATATATTATAACCTCAAACAAAATTACTGATTGAGATGTGCACACCAGTGAACCGATTGGTATGCCGTCACGCTCAGCTGCCACAACAAAAGGTTAAGCTCCTGCTTAGTACGACTAAGTCTGTGAAGAACCACTTTGACTTAAAATTTTAAATTGATAAGAAAATTTGTATCCAATTTCTAATACAGTTATCAAGGAAAGAAAACTTAAATATCAGTAGGATAAGGGTTGAGAACTTACTAGAGAGATTAACGCGAGAATCTGTCAAGTAGCTTGTCTTTGATGCAGCCTTAAGCTTGGGTGAATCAGCAACACAATTGGCAGTATAGTAGTTTAATACTATGAAATCAAATGACCCTTTAACCATATTGGATTGTGCTTTAAAGATTTGGGTAAACGATGAGCAACAAGTGACCTCATGCTTTGTGGGTAGTGACTGGGTTCATAAACCTGAAAAAAACCAAAATCATCAAAACCAGTTCAAGAGACTCGGACATGGACAACAGAAAGATTGGAAAATAGACTGGGGAGAAACTTACCATCCAAACATTAAATCACGTGCTCGTTGGGCACCCTTTCTGTCTTGTGTTTCATTGGAAAATGGCACAAACCAATTTGACTGGAGGGTGATCCCTATGGTTCCATGCTGTGTTGGCTGAGCAAGTACAATATTCGATTAAATGTCATAAAAGTTTCACTAATTAACTCCTAGAATTTTAACATCATTTACCATATCTGACCTGATATTTTAGCCTATACAGATTTACAGCAGCTGCATGAGCAAGGAGGAGGTGGTGCCCTGCCAAATATGGTTCTTTTCCTGAATGTCCCCCCACTGCAGTTCAGTTTCTGCCAACTGGAACGACGACCTGGAGCCAACGTGCCTGTTGCATAGCCTCCAGTGCTATAGCTCCACGGGTCATTAAGGGTGATCCACTGCTTCACTCTGTCACCAAATTCTCTGAAGCAAATACCTGCATAGTCTCGAAAATCATCCCTAAGATAACAAATATGAACAGTAAGGTTTCAGTTCATTAGCTTATTGAGTTCAGTAAGTTTTATATCTAAAAATCATAACTTACACAATGTTGGGACCCAAGAAACCACCATACTCATCCTCTAAAGCTTGTGGAAGATCCCAGTGGAAATGGGTCACAACAGGCTTTATACCTGCAAGACAGTGAACCACGAACTGAAAGTAAAACCCAAGTAACAGTAGCGTCAATCAAAAAATTTAGATATGGGAGAAATAAGGTTGAATCTCTAATTAATTAATAATTACCATCAGCTTGAAGGCTGTAGATGAGGTTGTTGTAGTACTAAATTCCTTCCTTGTTTACGCCCCCACTAACCTTTCCATCTGAAGATAAAACAATATTGACATGTAATATAAGATGACAAATTTAGCTTTGTATTCAACAAGTCATTTGCTCATTAGAAAGATTCTTAATTGGCAAAATTCTGGACCATGAGATTGAGAATCTATAAGCATTTAGATTCATTTCTCTCATTATCCCAACATCTTCCTATAGCACGAGAAATGAAAATGCATAAATGGATTGCGAAGACCTCACATGAGGTCCATTTTTAATCTCTTACTTTGATATTGAACACTAAATTCACTTGTCCCATCTCCCATGCCATGATCTGTCTACTTTGATGGTTATCAAGTAGATATAAAGCATCAGTTGTGCTACTAAGTGAAATAAAATTCTCCTTTCAGCATACATACCCTGTCGTGATTATATGAATTGATTGCCACATCCCCGTTACTGCCATCAGCTATCTTCCCTCCGTACGCACCATAAAAAAGTTAGGCAGGCTTACATGTTCGAGTTCCAACATATCTAAACCGTATGTCCAACTAAGTGTTCATCCTAATAAATAGAAGAATTTCAAAGACTCAAATGCCAAACGAAAAGTGAGAACAAAATAATAGAAGTTATAATAGAGAAAATTTGGGAGACACACCTGGATGTTTGTGAGTGAAAATATCCCAGGTACTTCGTCCTTTACCACCTTTTCTAGCTCCACCTCATACTACAATACAATGAATTGAAAAATGCAAATTAAAAAACAGAATCCATGGCTTCTAAGGATGCTTGAAAGAAAATATTGAATAAACACAACATCAGAAACCAAGATTTCACCTGGTAAGCTGAAGAAGCAGCTCCAAAAACAAAATCAGGAGGAAAACTGTGTCGGTTAAGTGAAGCTGTCAAATTACTTTGTGTGGTAGATTTAATCTGAGTCAATGAGCCAAGAAGAATTAGGAGAAATAGGTGGTATCCTTGAAGAGCCATTTCGACTCTTTGGTTTGCAAGACGCTCCTTTGATGGGCTTTATATAGCAACAGATTAAAGATAGGAAACTAATAAAAGGATAGTACGTCAGGAAGATTAAGGACAGCCAATCTATTACCAATGGCAGGGAAACTTCAGATATTCAATGCTAGCAGAAAAATAGAACAGGTGAAAGGAATGGTTAACACTAGCCAAAAAAAAAAAAAAAAAGGGAATGCTAATTTGGTCATACTGTTGGAACCGTTCCAGATAAGCATGCCAACAAAGCCACTATGTTGTTGTCCGGTTGAGTTTATTTGTTTGTTATTTGAATTTACTTTAGTTTGTTTGCAGTTTGAATTAGTTTGTAGCAGTTTGTTTTAAGTGTTTTTAAGTTTATAGCAGTTTGTTTAAGTTTATTTGTATTGGATAATTGTTGAGATAGTTTTGTAACTATCCTTATCTATGTATTTAACTATTTTACATAATGAAAACTGTGTTGGTTCTGCACTCAATCTCTGCTTTCTTAGTTTCATTTCCTTCAATTGGTATCATAGCTTTTCTGATTCGTGAGGGTCTGTAAGGTTTTAGCACCAACATTTGAGAGAGTTCAAGCAAAATCATGGAAGCAAGTATCAGTTTCCCTGCAAAGGTCCCTATTTTTTGTGGCCAAAATTATCAAGTTTGGTCAATTAAAATGAAGGCATATTTGAGAGCATTTGACCTCTGGGATGTTGTTGAGCACGACGTTGATCCACCCCCTTTTCTTGGAAATGCAACCTTGAACAAAATAAGGTGTCACACAAAGGAAGTGACAAAGAAATACAAGGCACTGACCACTATTCATTCTACAGTGTCTGAATAAATTTTTACAAGGATTATGACTTGTGAAACAGTAAAGGAGGCCTGGGATAAACTCAAGGAGGAGTTCCAGGGAGATACAAAGGAAAAGCAAATTCAGGTGGTTAATCTTAGGAGGAAATTTGAGGTTCTCAGGATGAAAGAAACAGAGATTGCGAAAGAATTTTCTGACAGGGTGATGAAGGTGGTGAATTAGATCAGAATACTTGGTGAAGAACTTACAGAGAAGAGGATTGTAGATAAGGTTCTTGTGAGTTTACCAGAGAAATTTAGCATAAAATTTCTTCTCTGGAGGACTCAAAGGACATGACACAAATGACACTTTTCGAACTTGTGAATGTGCTTCCAGCTATAGAACAAAGGAAAGCAATAAGGCAAGAAGCTAAAGGTGTTGTTGAAGGTGCTTTTATTACAAATGAAAGAGGAAAGGGTCAGTTCAAAGAAGATGATGAAGAGAAGCAATTTTTGGACAAAAGTGGAAAGGAGAAGAGAGATTTTTAGAAAGACCAACAAAGCAGCAATTAAAGAGGCAAAAAAGAGCCTTATCCTCCATGTCCACACTGTGGAAAGATGACTCATATAGCAACTTATTGCTGGTTCAGGCCTGGTGTAAAATGCAGGTCATGTAAGCAATTTGGCCATGTTGAAAAGGTTTGCAAAGCTAAGGCAAAACAATATGAGAAAGCTCAAGTTGCTGAGAATGTAGATTAGGAGGTAGAAGAGTTGTTTGTGGCTACTGTGGTTGAGAGCTGTTCATCAACGTTTTTGGGTTCAAAATCTTGGCTCATTGATAGTGGGTGTACCCATCATATGACCTCAAATTTGGCCATTTTCAAGACACTTGATAGATCCTATTTTTCAATGGTTAGACTTGGAAATGGAGAACTTGTTGAGGTGAAAGGAAAAGGGACAGTTACTATTAATACACCAACTGGTATTAGGGACATTTGTGATGTTTTATATGTGCCTTACTTGAGCCAAAATTTGATTAGTGTTGGTCAGTTATTAGAGAATGGTTATTCAATGCATTTTCATGATGAATGTGTTGATGTGGTTGATAAACTTAGTGTAAAATTATTTACTATTGGTATGAATCATAGAAATTTTTCTGTTGATTGGAGTCAAACTGAAATTAAAGTATGCATTACTGTTGTGGATGAATCTGAGAAATGGCATGAGAGGTTTGATGGTGTATGTGGTGTAAGTCAAAAGGGAAATTTTAATAAGTTTTCTTTTGTAGTGAACAAGGCTTGGAGAGCTATAAAAAGGCTCCATTTTGTTCATATTGTTTTTTGTGGTCCAGTGCAAATCTCATCAATAAATGGTAACAACCTTTCCTTATTGTTTATTGATGATTTCAGTGGAATATATGTGTTGGATTTATTTTTTGAAGCAAGTATTCAAAGTTTTTGCTGTGTTTGTGGAACTTTAAGGCTTGCTAAAAAAGAAAAGAAGGAGCAGTTATATTGTAGCTCAGAAGATCAGTTAGCAAATATTTGGTGAAAATATTTGCTAAAGAAAAGGTTTGAAGAATTTAGAGATCAGCTTGGCATTTGCAGCTTTGTTGCCAAGGAGGAGGTTGTTGGAACCGTTCTAGATAACCATGCCAACAAAGCTACTATGTTGCTGTCCGGTTGAGTCTATTTGTTTGTTATTTGAATTTACTTTAGTTTGTTTGTAGTTTGAATTAGTTTGTTGCAATTTGTTTTAAGTATTTTTAATTTTATAATAGTTTGTTTAAGTTTATTTGTATTGGATAACTGTTGAGGTAGTTTTATAACTACCCTTAGCTGTGTATTTAACTATTTTACATAATGAAAACTGTGTTGCTTTTGCACTCAATCTCTCCTTTCTTAGTTTCATTTCCTTCACATACACCTGCATGTTGTATTGCTATTATTCCATGAAAAGATGGAGCACAAGTTTAAAGGATCTGGTCTTCTGCTGAAGAAATGAAAGCTGCTGAATTTTCAAAAATTTCTGCAGCGGGGAGGGCTATAGTCTTCAAGGTAGTAAAAATAGGATATTTATTAATGTTTCCATACAAACATATGCTAGCTCACAACTATTGACAACATGGTCACTGTTTCATAAGTACCCATTATTACCATAAAATGGGGAAAAGAAAGAAAAAAAGGGCTTGTGTGGATCATCTGGGGTTTTGTTTTTATCGATACAAGACATTATATACAGAGGGTAGTCTTTTCCCTTCAGTTTTACCCACAGATTTGTATTTCTTGAGGAACTTCTTGAACCACTGGGCGGAGAGTTTAAGGTATCTTTTCAATCTATCTTTGTAATCCACAAAGTTTATACCAAAGCGTACAGTATAGCCACTACTCCATTCAAAGTTGTCCAACAATGACCATACAAAACACCCCTCGGTCTTGGCATTGTCACCATCCCCACATGACCGCATAACTCATGCTACGAGAAAATGGTTTGTAAACATTCTCTTTTCATGCACAAGGGAGAGAGAGAAGCACTTACTAAATGGCACTATGAAGGAAAGAAAGATGTTGTTGGTAGTAGTCAAATGTCAATCCTCTCGTTCTCAACAACGGCTTCCCGTAGCGACAGTGTGGAATTATTCATCTCATCAACCCCTACAACAAATAAGGTCCTTTTCACTATGGAAGGCAAAATCATTTATCAATGCCAATGAGGAATGATCCCAAGATGGCTATCCATAAAAAATTTAGACTCGGGACCTCGACATGGACTGCCCAAACAGCGTCCCACAAAGCGACAAGAAACAAAGCAAAAGTACGCAGGGGCATTACATCGAACGCCTTATAAAGTTATAAGCACTCAATAGCGTAGGTGATAAACCCAACATAAAAAAATTTCCAACTTTCCATTTTGCCCTTGGCAAATTGAGATTAATTAAAGACTCACTTTTCTTTAACTCTTCCTTTTCTTTAACTGTTAACCCATCCCTGGCACTAAAAATGAAAATTTCCATAAAACCACACCAAGCACCTCACTCCATGATTATTCAGAAACTTAAAATGGTTAACCCGTAATCTATAGATTGAATGATGCAATGCGCCCTTCTTTTTTTTTTGGATGAAATGTGAAATTCCTTAATCCAATAACACTTCAAAGTACAATCTAGTAGCCATATAGAGCGTGGCTTAGTAAAGCCTAAAATTCTATCTCGAACATCTCTTCGAACATTAGTGACAATCACACATTCTGGGTGAAAAAGCTGCTGGTGAATCCTGTGATTCCTCTCCATCCACAAGTGATATACTACAGCATTCCATGCAAGCTTAATCAAAGTAATATGTAACGACCTCTTAGTAATTCTCTTTCCCATCCAAACTAACAAACTAGAGCATGAATCAAACTTGTATTGATAGGTTTTGCCAAACTTGTATTGAGAATTCGCACTTAAAAAGTTGGTGCTCAGATGTTTCAAAATCTACACCACACATAAAGAACAAGTGTCAATTATACTTGCTGCACAGTGCTTTTGTCTTGCTTTAGTGTTAATTTGTCCAACATATCCAACCAGCAAATAAAGCTATGTTTAGGAATAGAATGAGAGAACCAAACCAACTTTGACCATGGAACTTTGATGTGCTTCTCCCTCAGCCAGTTCCAAGTCTTTCCTGTTTGGAAATGTTCCCTTCTTTGATTCTAATGAAAAAAGATTTATATTTAACATACCATTCTCAATGATATAAATGACTAGATTATTGTACTTTCTCTTTGTATACAACAAGAGATCTTTAATTCCTCTAGGATACACAAAGCCAATCCAAAGCTGCCTGCAATAATGCGTATAAATGAAATTAGAAAACTTTATGGTACTTTTCAACAAAATCTAGTGAAAATGATTTTTCAAATATATCAGTCCACAATGTAAAAAATAAAATATCATAAATGAATCTTCATGCTTTCCTAATTCAATAAGGTATTTTAATTTTATCTTTTCCAAATATGAACTAATAGTTAGAGTTCGTCTAACTTACATTGCCACATCAGCATCACCAATTAGAGTTAGTAAAGGTTCGTTTTTAGTTTAGGAGTTTAAATGCTAATTTAGGGCAAGTTTAGGGGCTTAAAAAGGGTTTTTGCCAAAGTCAATAGACCATAAATGAATTTTCATGTTTCCTAATTTATTAAGGTATTTTTTTCTTTTCCAAATTTAGACTAAGATTTTTAGAATTTGTCTAATGTGTGCATTTAGGGTATGTTTGATTAGAAAGAAATGGAGGGTTTTATCCTTCTATTTCCTTCTATTTCCTTCCATGCTACTAGAAGGCAAAGTATCAACAACATGCATGCTTGGTTAAAGCTTGCAACACATGAGTGAAAATAGTGCAATAATATATATTCTGTCAATTAGATCTCCATGGTAAACATTCCATTTCCATCCCCTCCACTCCTCTCGTCTCTCGTCTCCTTCATTTAGATAAGTAAAGGAATTAAAAATAAAAAATAAAATTGAGGACTTTTCTTCCTTCTCCTTTTTTTCAATTTTTATGATTACCACAAATAAAGGCATTTTTTTCTCATCAAACTAAACATATCCTTATGGCACATGTTAAGGCTATCTTAATTGTATGTACATTTTCTAAATTATTTTGTATAGGAAACAAAACTAATTTTATTTTCAACACTAATTACTGTAAATAATTTTAATTAATAAAAAAATTTAAAAGCGAAAAAAAAATATAGTTAATACACCTTAACCTTATGGTGTAGTCTAAATTTTATCCTCCAATTAATATGCCATTTAAACTTAGGGTTTATCACCAACATTTGGACCAATTGGGATCCCCAGGAACCACAGCCGCTCAGCTGCAAATAAAAGGTTTAGATTAGCAAGAGAATCTGTTCAAGTAGCTCGTAATCCTCCTTGATTTGAGTTTTCGGAATATTTACTTGTACGATTAGCAAGAGAATCTGTTAAGTAGCTCGGCCTTCCATTATTATGCTTAGGTGCATCTACTGCGTAATAGGCAGTATAGTAGTTCAATCCCAGAAAATTAATCAACCCTTTAAGCATCTTTGGTTCCTTTTCGGAGAGTTTGGTAAACACTTTCCAACTGGTGATTCTATAGTCTTGGGATAATATCCTTTTGTTATAGGTTCCATAAACCTAGAAACATACAAGCACAGTGCTTTCAGGCGCAACTCCCAACAGCAGATAACCTTGAAAAAAAAAAATGCATGAAACCAACCAACCCAACACAAAATCTAGTACTCTTTGGGCAGCTTTTTTATCCTGTGTTGTGTTCCATAATGGAACCATCCAATATGTCAATAGGGTGATCCCTATCATACCCTTTTAATCTTTCTGCACAAATTCAATGTTAGATTATGATATTTGAATGTTATTATTATTATCTCTTTTGGATAAGTAGAAATCCAAAATTGAACTCTAAACTTATAGTTAAGAGTGTATATAACTCTAATACCAAATTACATAACTGATCGTATGATATTTGTTTGTTAATACCCTCTTGATCTTAGTATGTTAATATCATGGTTTTGTTGTATGACCTCATATTTAAGCCTGTACAGGTTTACTATAGCTGCATGCGCAAGAAGCTGGTGGTGGGTCACCAAGTACGGTTCTGTTCTTGAATCATCCGCCAGTGCAGTTCAGTTTCTGCCATTTGGAACAACGATAACCTGGCGCGAAGCTACCGGTGGCATAGCCATTAGTGCTAAACGTCCATGGCTCATTTTGGGAGATCCAATGTTTCACTCCATCACCAAGTTCCCTGAAGCAAAGCTCCGCATGGTCTCGAAGATCATTCCCGATGGTAGGAGAAAACAATTTTTTCCGTCAAAATAACACATAATAACTAATTAAAGGGTCTTTTAAATTTTTATTTAATTAAATAATTAGATTGAAATTCAGATTTATAGTTGTAATTTCTGCTTTAATTATTTAGGCCTCTACTAAAAACTTATTTAATCATGGAATTTGCCTATCTTGTGCTAGAATAAGAATTAATAATTAAGTAATAATTGTGTTTTTTTTAAAAATGTGAAATTTTGAATTTAAAAAAGATAAGTTTTAATTCTTAATTAAAAATAAACTAATGAAAAACTAACATATGATATTTAGAATTAAAATAAAAGTCAATTTTATCTTTTTGGATACCAAAAGTAGATAAATAGCTTAATAATTAGTATGGGTGATTGATGTGTCAAAATCAAAACTTATACAATCTCAGGACTCAAGAAACCACCACATTCATCTTCTAAAGCTTGGGGAACATCCCAATGGAAGATGGTCACAAATGCCTAGATGCCTGAAAATTCATTTACATATAATTAACTCCCATAAACACATGATTTACATAAAACAATTAACTGGAAAAATGATAATGAATCACGACCGTTGGCTAGGAGCTCATTGATGAGGTTGTTGTAGTATTTGATTCCTTCCTCGTTGATACGTCGACTTACCTTTCCATCTAAAAGTAACAAGAACAAAATAAGAATGGAAGAATGACCAAGAATTTCCTTTTCTAGTTGCTACCATAGCATTACACAACCTAGCTAATAGCATTTTCTTACTTGGCGAAACTCTGGACCATGAGATTGAGAACCTGTATGCATCTAGACCAATTTCTCTCATAATCCCAACATCTTCCTATAACAAATGCAAAGATAACTTTTTGTCACTTTTGACAAATATACAGAAGTCAAAACTTGTTGTCCGACCATGTTCGCCTCTCATATATATAGTAGTGAATACAACTCGTTACCATGCACCGATGATATGAATCAACAGCCACATCTCCATTACTTCCATCAGCTATCTTTCCATTTTACAACATAAACAACTCTGTTATACTTTGAATAGTTCAATAAGAAACTTGGATGATTTCGAGACTGAAACCCCATGTATAGATGGAGAAACAGATGACTAGACCTGGATATTGGTGAGTGAAAGTCTCCCAGATTTTCGGTCCTTTGCCTCTTTCATTAGCTGCACCTTCATACTGAGAGAATGAATTAACAAAGATAAGCAAAAATACATTACAATGGCATCTCTAATATAAGTATATGGTTGAAGAAATTAACTTGGCAAGCTGATGATGCCGCCCCGAATATAAAACCATCCAGAAAACTAGTCCGGAAGAGTGTGTCGGTCACAATCTTGCCTCCAATTTGAGCAGCGGAACCAAGAAAAGCTAGAAGGAGAAAGAGTTGGTAGCCTTGAATTGCCATTCTTATTGTTGGTTACATTGAAGGATATATGATATGCGGGGCCTATATATATAGAAGCAGGGACGGACTAGGAAATATACTGCGGGGAAGGGCGAAAATTATTGTTAAAATTTTGAGTTTTATGTATCTTTTAAAACATTAGTTCTTTTTTTTTTTTTAAAGATTCACTTGTAGTATTTTTATTGATATACTGTTAAAAAATTAGATATAAATGTATTTGTTAAAATAAAATATAAAATATTACAGTAAAAAATTTTGCAATAATCAATTGAAAAATGAATAGAAAAGAGAAATGTATTTATTAGTTAAATCTCTAAAAAATTATCAATTAAAACATCAACAGATTATACTGTTTTACTAAACTTGCATTAAAAGAAAAAAATAAAAATAAAAACAACATATTCTTAAAGTAAGAATAAAAGTATTTTAATTTTGTTGAAATAACATAGTTTTAGAGTATTTTCCCTTTTAATTTCTTGGA
>BPVZ01000007.1:4166924-4180624 GCA_020521535.1 Rubroshorea leprosula
AATTAATAGAATAGGAAATAAATACAAAATATTATAATATATAATTATATATTAATAATCCACCATATAAACTCAAATAATATTATGTTACAGGGTCGTATTGTTAGTGAAATAGGAAATAAATTTCTATAAGATGCCATTGGAATAGAAAATAAAGGTGAAAAATCCTAGAAGGATTATGAAGGCAATAGTTAAAGAAAAAGTTATACCTTTTAGCTTTTCATTATTGGTTACCACCGTCCTTGGTTCCATGGAATACATATTCTCTTTTAAACTTTGCTTCCTTTGCTTTTAATCATTATTTTTGAGATAAAAATGTATTCCAGATTGTTATGTTTATTCGTAACTGTCCCCCAATTGTTGGTCAGGCAACGCCCAAGGTGAGGTGCATAATTGTGGATGCTTTCTGTTTTTGAAATTTTTTTTTTATATAAAAAGAACAATTAAATAATGGAAAAGATTATATCTTAAGATTCCAATTCAATCTCTTGATATTGGAACAATGTGTCTTTTGGCTTTTGACAAATAAATTCAACATATATATGTGAGGTTAATTTCACATGAAAATATATTCAGGAAGATGACTTTTGGCCGCCGATGGCAGAATGGCGCAGCTTTGATGTAAAGCACACTCATCTTTTAGTTACTTGGATTATTATTCATATGCATTTTTAAAATTGTTTGGTTGAATCACGAGGGAATCCACTCGTTGCATAGGCAAAAGGATCTTTGTTGGCAGCCTCCTTCAAGAGGCAACCACCAATATCTTGATTATACTTAAAAACTTAATATAAGATTTTATCTTTTTCTTAAAAATTATTAGTTTAAATCTCCATTATTTTACGGTTCAACCATAGACTCTAAAATTTTCGATCCAACTATACAGCCTATGGTATAGACCTACTATTAGAGGGCACTTAAATATTGGGACCCCTCTGTAGTTAAAAATTAATATTTTATAATTTAAACTATTATGGACTATAAAATATTTTTTTATTAATTTAGCTATAGGTAATATTTATCTATTTATAATACTTAAAAAAAATATTATACAATTTAAATTATATTAAACTATACAATAATAATTATTAAATATTAAGGGTTGAACATTTTAATATTAAGGGTTGTTATTTCATCTAATGATTTATATATTTTATAGTATAATATAATCCAAATTATAAAATAACGTTCTCATATTTAGATTATAAAAAAGGATATCAACAATCTGATATTCGTTATCAATTATTAATACTTTTTACAACATTTTTTCTTTTCTTTTTTGATAAAATGTGAAATCTTATTTAGCAATTACAATCGAAGCAGCAAATGTGCTGCTACAGTCAATAAAAAACAAGGAAAAAAAAAAATAACTGTTGAGATAATCAACTTCTCACAATTTTCTCAAGCCCCCATTGTTGTGCAATAACTTGAGACATGGAGGATGGTCTCCCGCAAGCAAACCCAAAATCTTCTGCCTAACTTGGTAAAGAAGGTGGGATTAATGCATTGGTAGGTCATCATCCTTTCAAAATTCATGACTAAGGTTTCAGAACTCAAGGTGAATGGAATCATGTTCCAGACCCTCCTAATATCTGCTTCCTAAACTCACCATTTTTTTTAAAGCTCACTTGGCATGATAACATCTTCTACCATTCTTTTCTGATCCTATATTTACCCTGTAGATTTGAATGTATTGTCTCATTTTTGTACAGAAATCTGAGAAGAAAAAATTTCTTTTTTCTTCACAGATTTTATTTTATTAGATAAACCATTTTGTGAAACTCTGTCCCCTCCTGTAGGGATACATCAGAGTTTCTCAGTTTGAGTTAGAAACAACATATTGAATATAATGGTCCATGATCAATCACTCTTTGTTTTCAAAGAACGGCAAAACAGTAGCAATCATCAAAGCTATCATGATGATCGCTGTGACTGACAGGCGCTCAGCATATGAGAAACAGCATCCAAATGTCACATGAATAATGTGAAGTTATTATTGACTCCACTACCCCACCCTTCCTGTTTTAATTTACTTTTGTGGCTTGTGCCCCACTGGAAATGCTGTTAGTTTTGTATTGAATACACAAGACTGAATATAGCATCCAAAAACTTAACATATGTAATGAAAAGACAAGTCTCAAGGGAAAATATGGTTTCACATGCATAATCAAGAAAATAGTATAAGCATGTAATGCATACCTTCCTGGCTTCAGGTGCTCTCCAGTGGTACCGCATATTAAGCATTTCCCCAAATTAAGCACAAGTGTCACGATGATGACTAATATGATTATGACAGGTATAGTGTCTTTTGAAACTCGTCCCCATATTAACTGGCAATGATTAGTATGTGTCACCTCTCTTTCTGTTGCTTTCCTCTTCTACCTTTGGCCCAGCCAAATCATCTTTCTTCTCAAGCCAGCTAAAGCCTGGCACTTTCTGGATTCTCTTCTCCTTCATTATCTTCCTTAGATTCTCAACCTCTTCCCATTCACCATCAGCAGCAAAAATATTTGATAGGGTAACAAAACCTCCTGGTTTTCTTAATTCCATTTTCAGAATTTTTTCACCCATCAATTTAGCCATATCTTTTCTACCATGGATCTTACATCCATGGAAGAAGGCACAGGCAATTGACTCAGTAACTTCAAATGGCATCTCTTTTATTAATTCATAAGCTTCTTCCATCCTTCCTGCTCGGCATAACATATCAATTATGCAAGCATAATGTTCTTCAATCCCGTAACTTTTTTCCATGGACCTAAATATCTTTAAACCTTTCTCAACAGAACCACTGTGACTGCATGCAGACAGAACAGAAGTTAAGGTCAAACCACTAGCCTGTATTCCCTCTTCCTGCATCCTTTCAAACAGCATTATTGCGGAATCAATCATGCCATGTTTCCCATAGCATCCAATCAAGGCATTCCATGATGCAGAAGTCTTGATGGGCATCTTTTCAAACACATTCTCAGCATCTTTCACACTGCCACATTTTGAGTACATGTCAATAAGAGCACTAGCAATAAACACGTTCTTATAAAGCGCCACCCTATATATATAACCATGAATCTCTATACCTTTTTGAATTGATCCAGTCAATCCACAAGCTGGAAGCAATCCTGTTATGGTAACCTGATCTGGTTTAATCCCACACATCAATATGTCTTGAAACCACTTGAATGCTTCAACAGGTTGCTGCCCTTGAGCAAAACCTGAAATAATAGCATTCCATGTAATCAAATCAGGAACCAAACCTTCTCCAACCATTCTATCAAAAAGAGCAACTGCACCACTGATGTCTCCCACCCTAGCATAGCCTGATATCAACGCATTCCATGTGAAGTCATTAGGGCACAATCCTTCCAATTTCATTCTCTGGAACAGATCAAATGCTATATCCACCTTTCCCATATTGCAGGACCCACATATCATCGATGTCCAGGAAGCAATATCTCTTTCAACCATTCTATCAAACACCTTACGAGCATAGCATAAGTGCCCGCATTTACCATACATGTCAATCAGGGGATTACCTACTTCACTCTCAAGCCCCATCATTTTAACAAAGGCATGGACTTCCTTCCCCTTCTACAAATCCATCAACCCAACACAAACTTTCAACAAAACGGAAAACGTGAATTTATTACAAAAATTCATCGACTCCCGCATTACAGAGAAGTACCCTATTGCTTCTTCAAAGTACCCATTAAATGCAGAGGCCAAAACCATCCAATTCACAGCAAAAGCATTCGGCTTTTGAATCCTTTCGAAGATAAACGAGCAGAACCCAAATCCCCACAACTCGCATACATGCCAACGAGCTTTGCGTTCAACGATAATAGTTTCATATCAGCTCCGGTAGCCAGTGACCAAGCATGGACTTGCTTGCCAGGTTTCAAGGCTTTTGCTTTTAGGCATTTCTGCAACAAGAGAGCAATGTGATCTAGAGAGAAGCTTTGCGATGGCAAAGCTGGGAGTTTCATTATCAGAGACGATGTTCTGTGGATGGCCAATGTAATCACACAGCGAAACGAAAGGTCTTTTCTTTTCTCAATTCTTTCCTTGAAGAAAAACCCTAGAAAAAATATTGAAAGTTAAAACGTATTCGCTGATGAATTCTATTTCTTTTGAAATATAGAAGGTTGAAAGAGAGGAAATTCAAAATCCAGTACCTTGGCATACATTTGAACCTAGGCAGTTGGTATCTGGGTGAAATCTGCAATTCCAAACAATATGGGTCTTTGACTCTTTGCTAAAGTTGACTGATTTTAACCGGGGTTGATCATAACCGAGGATGATACCATCCTTCAGTTCTGGAATCAGGGTAACAGGTAAGTATGTTCTCTGAATCATGCAATTACAGAATCAACCCAGAAATGGAAATTCACTTGCATAAAATAATTCAAACCTGCAGCATTTCTACAGGTTCTAATTGTGTGAACTGAACTTGTGAACCCATTTGTTTTGTCTAATATGATAATGACTCAATTACAAGATGTCCATACATTAGAAAGGCAGACCATAGGAAAGTCAGCTGCTCCCATTATTCAGATTTTGCTGGAAAGGAACTTAAATTTCTGGGACTTTTTGGCTATCAAACTGGATCCTTACTCATGTCATATTGAATATGAGAATTTGGGGAAGGAACTGATCTTCCAATGTTCTCTGTTATTATTTGTACATAGTTTGCCTAGAAAAGGAAGAAGGTTGTTCATTTATTTATAGATTTGCAGTAAATTCTGTTGCATTGCATGTTTCACATTCATAAGTATCCAGTAGGTAGAGATCACCCTAGAAAATACAAATCTGTCAAATAAGATTAACTACCAACTGTTCTTCTATATTATCTGATTGTGATGCCTATTTAGACTTGAATTGAACTGATGAATTAGGATTCAATGGGGGGAGAGGAACTTCAATAGCTCCTTCTAGCATCTGTGAGGCTCTCTTCATAGTGGGCCTTAAAGACAGATCATCTTGGATGCACCAAATGGCAATCATCACAAACTTCTCTACCATCTTAATGTCCTGAATTGCCTCTTCATCCTCCTGAACTAGCAAATGCAATGTCCTTTCTTCATGGCAATCATACGCCCAATCAGCCAATATCATTTGATTTTCATTGTCTGCATCTTGCTCAAAATTCTTCCTGTGGCAAATGTGTTCTAGCAACAGAATTCCAAAGCTGTAAACGTCAGTCTTGACTGTGATTGACATGTTTTTAAACCATTCTGTGGCAACTTATCCTTTGG
This sequence comes from Rubroshorea leprosula, assembly GCA_020521535.1. NCBI lineage: Eukaryota > Viridiplantae > Streptophyta > Magnoliopsida > Malvales > Dipterocarpaceae > Rubroshorea > Rubroshorea leprosula. Next base: position 4,172,177 of record BPVZ01000007.1, read on the forward strand.
TTCCCCTGATTGTAGCAACAGTTCAAGTCTGGTTTGTCTTCAAATGTTTTGCTAATCTGAAGTCAGAAATTCTTGCCGTAAAGCAGTCATCTATCGGATATTTTGAGGCTTGATGTCACAGTGTATGATCTGATTGCTGCACTCTCCATCAAATAACCAATCCCTCTTGCAGTCCCAAAAGCAATTTGAGTTCTTTTATACCAATTGGGCCTTGAATTTCCAAAAAGAAAAGTGGCTAAAGATCCATTGCTCATATATTCATAAACCAACAGCCTGTGCTGTCCCTCATTGCAAAATCCTAGCAGCTGTACTAGATTTTTGTGATTTGTCTTACCAATGGCACTCATTTCTGCTTGAAATTCCTTCTCACCTTCTGTCACCATCTTGTCCAATCATTTAACAGTGATGAAGTTCTTATTATCAATATCTAAAACTCCTTTATAAACTGTTGAACAAGCACCTTTTCCCAGTTCTTCTTTGAAGTTATTTGTAGCTTCCTCAAAGCTCCTTGTAAGTGAAGCTTTGTAAACTCAGGCCTTGTATTGTATAAGGCTGAAGCATCCTTCTTTTCCTTGAGTTTAAGCATGAAACAACCCAAAGAATAGTAACCAGCAGAACAAGGTTAAAATGCTGAGCTACTTAAGATCAGAGTTCCAAAAAGAATCTCAGTTGACTGAGGCTTCTTGTTTGAACCCTCACCAGCCGACGTGTTTGTAGGGTTGTTTTTCCTTATTTTGACTAGCGCCTTCCCTCCAACAGTACTATCAAACAAGCTGTTTGAGAGTGGAATTTTCTTGAACCAACCGTTACTGTTTCAAAGATTGCTACTAAACAAAAGCAGTCAGTCAAGCACACCTGTCTGCACCAATCCTCAGTAACTGATTGAAAACATTCATAATCTGAGTCAGGCCAAGCTGTGTTGGGCATATCCTTAAAATAGAAAAGATCTGCATCTTGGCCTCCATCACACTCTTGTGAGATAAAATCCTGCTTGCATCCATTCATGTCATCATCTGGATCCAAGAATGAGTATCCAGGTGGGCACATGCATTTAGGTCTCTGATCATTTGCTAGAATATTGTAGCTGTTGAACCCACAAGCCCCACCACCTGTGGCTTGTCTGATGCTTGTGCAAATATCCTGTGGTATACAGTAAATCAAGGACCAGGCCATAGGCCTTCTGGCACTGACGCTATAGTTTTTTGGATAGACATATTGCCTGAAGACCCCATCATATTCAAGGATTGCACGCTGGTAGAAGTTACCAGTTGATGCTCCAGTTACTGCTATAAAGCTGATTATGCTTCCATTTTTAGCTTCTAGGTAGATGTAGCCAGACTGGTTAAAGATAGCCTGAAAGTCACCTCCAGCAGTATTAGTTGACTCTTAAGCAGTATTTGCTGAGTCCAGTGGAAAATTTGTTGCAGAGAGTACAAGATTTCCATTTGATAGTAACTGCATCATAAATCTTCCACCTGAGTAATTCATTTCTGAATAACAAGCAAAAAGGCTGCTGCCCACGTTTAATGTTTGTGTGGGTAATATTGTGTCAGTTGGATGATCAAAACTTTCCCACAAGTTGGTGGAGTCCTGGCGTGGCAGCACAAAGTTTCCAGTGTCAAGCATAGCTGCATAAGAAATATTACCAGTGCCATATAAGTTAACCATCCATACCTCTTGTCCTTTTGGGTCATTGAGTACGAACTGGCTATCTGTTGTCAGTTGAATTTTTGATTCTTCTAGCACTAAATTTCCACAATTGGCTGACCAAACAATATTTTTTTCAGGTACTTTGTCAAACCACGTGGCCAGTAAAAAACATTCCAGTTTCAATCTGTTGGAAGCCAAATGCAAACTCATCAGATGCAGACGTCCAGGAAGAGTTAGTGTTGAGCACTGCAGTTAATGACGAGCCTAGTGTTATATTTTGAGCTATGATAGAAATTGACAACAGGCATGGTAGCATGAGGTAGAGAAAATGAGGAGAAATGGAAGCCATTAATTCAGGTGCTAATTTTTTTGAAGGTTAAACATGGATTGTGGAAGCTTTCAACCTTCATATGAATAAATAGACTTCCATTGAACTTTAAGAATCTTCTCCCCCTAGTTGTGCTTCAGAATCTTCAACCTGCAGGTAACCAGTCCGTTTCTGTTCTACCTCATAAAACTCTGTATGACTTCTTATCATTGACTGTAATTTTCATGATCTTATGTATGACATATGAGCATCGGTAATTCATGTAAGCATTCTAGTAATTGGATATCTGTTGTTTAATCATTAGTATTTTAATTAACAGCTAGTTTCAATGTATATTTGCTGAAGTAATCAAATTCTTGATAAGTAACTTCTAATAAATTAACATAAAGTTGAAATAAATTTATGTAACATCCCATAATTAAGAAGAATGAACTTCCAAGGCTTATATATTTGGACCATTAATAAGTATTTGCCAATTAATATATTTCAATATCGTTGTAGCTTTCTATGTTATATCATGTTATATTAAAAATTTTAGGTTTCTCCTGCACATGGAGTAGGTTGGCATTTTATTCTTTATACAACATGAACTTTCACATATGAGATATAATTTGAATGAAAAAAAAAAAAGAAAAAAAAGAAAAGGTTTGAGAGAGTAGACGAGGAGGGGGGGTGATCTTGTTAGTTAGTGAAGAAAATAGAGTTGTGTTATTTGGAATATACATGTGTTAGCCAAAAGAAAAAGTGTTATTTGGAATATAATATATAATAAATAGTGACGTGATAAAAAGACAAGGGAGTTGCTCCTCGTATAAAATTAGAATTTAATAGATTTTGGCAAACTCTGCATAACTACTTGAAGAATATATGGAGATGCTGTAAAAACAGAAAATTATTCTGAATTTCCTGTCATTATAGTGTTTGTTGGGGGGAGGGGGTGGAGAGGGTGAGGGGTTTGGGTGGGTTTGAACCTGATGTTTTCTTATAAGAGCATTTAGTAAAACTTGTACATTTGACTTGTTCAAAGTTGCCTTACTGCAGTTACTTCGAAGAACACCAAAAGATAAATATATATAAATATATATATATTTAATCTTAGATAATAGTTATTTCACTGGAAGATGTCTTGGAATTAGTTTTGAACTTTCCATCGTAAAAAACCTTGTCAATCCCACGAGTTAGCAGATAATTGTTTGTCATCCAGGTTGCTTACATTAATATCTAGAGTTCTGGCCCTAATAGCCAAAAGCACATAGTCTTCTGATTAAAATGTTGGACTTCCTTCAAGTTGGATCCAAGGTTATCTAAGTGTCCCAGAATGAATTATGCTCAAATGTATTCTCAAGTATTTTTGGGTAGCCTCTCAGGATCCTTAAATATGACATATTTGAATATGAGAATATGGATAAATGAATTGATCTTTCCAAATTTTATCCGGTATCGTACACTAGTAGACAGTTTATTTGAAGAAAGGAAGGTTCATTTATTAATACATGTACAGTAGTTAGAGATGGCTTCACAAATCTGTTGAATGAAATTGACTACAGATCTTCTTTATCAACAGACAACAAGATTTTTGTAGATTTAAATAAAACTGATGGAGAGGGAATGGTTGGAGGATGAGGAACTTCAATATTGATGTATTGCATCAATTTCCTTCATCTTCAACAATTCAAACTCTTGTTTTGAGAGATAACGGTGTCACACTCTTATTTCTAGCACTCCCTTCATACTTCTCTTTAAGTGCTTCCCAGGCTTCTTGTGCATTCTCATAAGACACAATCTTAGGGAAAATATCATTTATCATTGTACTATGCATAAAAGAAGATGCTCTATATGTACCTGCCTCATACTCTGCATTTCTTTTCATTTGTGCCACTGCTGGATTGTCTTCTGGAAAAGGAAGTTGGAAACCATGCTCGATGAGTTCCCACACATCATTCCCTTTGAGGAATGCTTTCATTCTAACAGCTCAAAGTTCATAATTCTCTTCAATGAACACTTTAGGAAAAGAAAAAGAATTTGTTGAAGAAGACACTCTGGAATGCTGTTGAAGAACAATAATCTCTCCCTCACTTGTCACTCATGTTTCACTCTCTCACAGCACTCAAAAGTTTCTCACAGATCCCTCAAGAACTGTAAGCTCTGATACCAATTTGTGAAAGTAAAGATGGAATACGAGTAGAAATAAACATAAACTCAAGATTTAACTTGAATTGACATGAACATTAACCCTGATATCAAAGAACATATACTGAGTTTTCCTGATATAACTCAGCAAACATAAACATACATGTCAGTTTTTCAAAGAAAAGTAACTTATACATGACAGCCGCTAAAAACATAAAGAAGTTACCAACTGCAAAAATAAACTGCTACACCACTAAGCAAAAATAAATTGTGTAACTGCCACCACATTAGTTTAATAGACTTGATCTCATACGTTAACAGGGGAAATGGTTGGAGGACGAGGAACTTCAACAGCTCCTTCTAGCATCTGTGAGACTCTCTTCATAGTGGGCCTTAAAGATGGATCATCTTGAATGCACCAAATGGCAATCATCACAAACCTCTCTACCCTATTAATGTCCTGAATAGCCTCTTCATCCTCCTGAACTAGCAGGTACAGTCTCCCTTCTTCATAGCAATCATATGCCCAGTCAGCCAGTATCATTTGGTTTTCATCCTCTGAATCTTGCTCAAAACTCTTCCTACAACAAATGAGCTCTAGCAGCAGAATCCCGAAGCTGTAAACGTCAACCTTGATTGTGACAGGCTTGTTCTTGAACCACTCAGGGGCTACATATCCTTTTGTTCCCCTAATTGCTGTAACAGTTCGAGTTTGGCCTGTCTTCAAAAGTTTTGCTAATCCAAAGTCAGAAATTCTTGCTGTCAATGAGTCATCTAGTAGAATATTTTGAGGCTTGATGTCACAGTGTATGATCTGGTTGCTGCACTCCTCATGTAAATAAACAAGCCCTCGTGCAGTTCCAAAAGCAATTTGAGCTCTTTGATACCAATTGGGCCTTAAATTTCCAAAAAGGTAAGATGCTAAAGATCCATTACTCATGTATTCATACACCAAAAGCCGATGTTGTCCCTCATTGCAGAATCCTAGCAGCTGAACTAGATTCTTGTGATTTGTCTTGCTAATTGCACTTATTTCTGCTTGAAACTCCAGCTCGCTTTCTGTCATTATCTTGTCCAATTTTTTTATGGCGACCATATTCTTGTTACCAATGTCAATAACTCCTCTGTAAACTGTTGAACAAGCACCTTTTCCAAGTTCTTCTTTGAATTTATTTGTAGCTTCCTCAAGCTCCTTGTATGTGAAGCTTCGCAAACTTGTGCCTTGGTTAGCTCTGGAAGGTTGAAGCATCCTTCTTTTCCAATAACACAAGCGTGAAACAAGCCAAAGAGTAGCAATCAACAGAACAAGGTCCAAAAATGATGAGCCACTTAAGAGCATAGTTAGAGTAAGAATTAGAGTTGACCTGTCCTCCTTATTTGAACCAAAGGTTGAACCCTCTCTTGAACGCCCGTCAATCGAACCCTCCCTTGATCCTTTGTCAGGAGATTTGTATGTTGAATTTTCTTTCCTTATTTTGATCAATGTTTTTCCACCAAGGTTAGGATCCATTCTCCCATTAGAGAGAGGAAATTTCTTCATTGTACATTCACCATCTTTAAAGACTGCAAGAGAACAAAAACAATCAGTCAAGCAGGATTGCCTACACCAATCCTCAGTAACGTCTTTAAAATATCCATAATCTGTTCCTGGCCAATCCATGTTGAGCTTATCCCTGAATTCAAAATTATCTGCATCTTGGTTTCCATTGCAATCTTGTGAGATGAAATCCTGTTTGCACCCTCTCATCTTATCATCTGGATCAAAGAATGAGTATCCAGGTGGGCACTCGCATCTAGGCCTCTGATCATCTCCAAAACTACAGTAGCTGTTGTATCCGCAAGCACCACTACCTTGTGTTTCCTTAATGTCGCAAATATTCGAAGGTTCAGACCCCTGCATGGACCAGTTCATAGGATTTCTAGTAATACCATTTGTGGTCTTTGGATAGACATAATGCCTGAGGACCCCATCATACTCTAGGATTGCTCGCTGGTAATAGTTCGTAGATGAAGTTTCTTTTGATGTAAAAGAGTAGAGTATGCTTCCATTGTTATCTGCTAGGTAGATATAGCCAGACTGGTTGAAGACAAACTGGTAGCCTTGGTTTACAGTATTGGATGCCCAATAAGCTCTATTTATTAAATCCACTGTGTCCCATAGGAAGCTAGTGACGTAGAATACGAGATTTCCATCCCCTTGCATTAGGAAACGAAACCTTCCCCTTGAATAATTCTTCTCTGCATAACGGGCGACAAGTTTGCTGTCTCGCTTCATTATCTGTGTAGGTACTATTGTGTCAGTTGGCTGATTAAAACTCTCCCACAAGTTGGAGTCCTGGCTCACCAGAACAAAATTTCCTGTGTCGAACATGGCTGCGTATAAAACGTTACCAGAGCCAGTCAATTGTGCATCCCATAGTTTCTCACCTCTCGCGTCAGTGAGTCTGAACTGGCCATCTTCTGAAAGTTGAATTTTGGATCCTTCTTCCACCAGCTTTTCACCATCGATGGGTGGTGACCAAATAATGGTTTTTTCAGGTATGTTGTCGAACCATATGGCAAGCAAGAACTCACCAGCTCTTATTTGTTGGAATCCAAATGCGAAATCACCAGATGGAGATCTCCAGGAAGAATTCATATTGAGTGCTGCAGTTAATGAGAAGCCCAACTCTATTTTCTGATATGTTTGAGCTACAACATAAACTGGCAGCAGGAAAATTAGAATGAGATAGAGAAAATATGGAGAAGAAGAGGCCATGAATGCAGGTGCTATTTCTCGTGTGACAAATCAAGGCTCTTGCTGAAGGTAAATATATAGCAAAAGAAAAAGTAGCTAGATTGTTAAATTCAGGTCTTCCAAACTATTTTTCAAAGCTAGGACCAGGGGCGGAGGCAGAAATTTTTTCCAGGGGCGGAGGCTAGATAATTTTTCATATACTAATTTGCAAGATTTTCAAATTTCAGGGGCGGCGAGCGCCCCCCTCGCACCCCCTGCCTCCGCCACTGGCTAGGACTTTGAATGGTATTCGGCTCTATTCTTTATAGCTGACTGATAATGGACTCAGTGATCCTAGACTGTGCATTTGCGTATCCTGATTCCTGAGGGACTGAAATGGGCTCAGATTTTCACAAATTGTTTCTAGAAAATGAAAGAAAAGATTGTTAAAGTGCTGAATTTCATAGAGGGTGTGAACTGGGAGATTTTTCTCAGGCAAGGGTTGATTATGTTGATTTCTAACCATTCAACAAAATGCAGTCATTAGTACGACCAGCCCGTATAACACGCTAATTAATCCTAGAAGACTTGGAAAATGTCATATTCTGTTGACTGGGCAGCCACTCTTGATGTATAAGTGTATATCTTAACAATATCTTCTGATATGTTTGAGCTACAACAGAAACTGGCAGCAGGAAAAGTAGAAAGAGATAGAGAGAATATGGAGAAGAAAAGGCCGTGAATACAGGTGCTATTTCTTTTGTGTGATAGATCAAGGCTCTTACGGAAGGCAAATATAGAGCAAAAGAAAAAGTAGCATGTGGGAAAATTCAGGTCTTCCAAACCATTTTTCCAATCTAGGACTTTGAATGGTATTCGCCCCCATTCTTTATGGCTGACTGATAATGGACTCAGTGGTCGTAGACTTTCCATTTGCGCATCCTGTGGACTAAAGTGGGCTTAGATTTGCACAAATTGTTTTTAGAAAAGGTTAAAATCCATTTTGGTCCCTCTACTTTAATAGAAAAGTAATTTTTAGTTTCTCTATTTAAAAAAGTCCATTTGTAGTCCTTAAACTTTATTATCTATCACCTTTTTAGTCCCTCTAATTTTTTTTACATAAATATCACATTAGATAATAGAAATTTTACAGTATTGAGGCTAAAAAGAGCTTTTTTAAAGTAGAGGACCAAGAAAGAGTTTTTTAGTCTTTTTTTAGTAAATTTATTTTAGAATTTTTGTTATCTAACGTGTTATAAATATAAAAAATAACAAAGGATTATAAAGAGACTGGATAACAAACTTAAAAAACTAAAAGAGATTTTCTTTAAATAAAAAAATTAAAAAAAAAAGATTTGTTAAAATAGAGGAACCGAATGAGATTTTAACCTTTACAAAATGAAAGAATAGATTGTTAAAGTGCTGGATTTTGTACAAGGGTTGATTATGTTGATATCTAACCACTCAACAAAATCAGTCATTAGTACGACAAGCCATATAACAAGCTAATTTATTTATTATTTATTATTTATTATTTTTTTTAACATGTGGAATTTGGGGAAAATGGTAAGTTTATAAGTAATTGGTAATAATTGGTAAGACTAGAACTCTTAAGCAAAGTAGT